>JAJFZO010000263.1:857500-932500 GCA_021397835.1 Moringa oleifera
AGGCATGCCTCCCATGCCCAGTGTCCATGTGACATGGCTCCCTTAGCTTGCTCACTGGGCGGTACTTTACCGTGGGACAGCATCGAGGGATAAGTTTCTATTATATTTATATATTTTTTTTTATTGAAGTAACACTTGGTTCGCCAATGCTTCCCGTTATGTTTCCAAGTGTTTATCCCTTGTGTTTCTCATTCTCCACAAGCCCAAAGGACTTGCTACTTTTTACAAGTCATTGTCTTGAGGGACGATTTCAGACCTCGGGGCATCGATTGTTGAAAAGAGAGGGACAATTATTGTGGGGGTTCGGGAGGGGGGAGGGTCGAATCAAAGTGACAAAGGGCTGAATCTCAGTGGATCCTAGCAGCAAGGCATCTCTGCCACTTACCATACCCCGTCGCATATTTAAGTCATCTGCAAATGATTCTACCCATTGCTCGGTGGTAAGCACACTTCAAGGCAGCCCACGAGGCCCCTTCGCCATGTGGGCTTGGCCAATGACACGTGTCTTTAGGGGCCAGGAGGCCCCTACTACAGGTCGGCAATCGGGCGATGGGTGCATGCATCACTTCTAGCTCGGATTCTGACTTAGAGGCGTTCAGTCATAATCCAGCAAACGGTAGCTTCGCGCCACTGGCTTTTCAACCAAGCGCTATGACCAATTATGCGAATAAACAGTTCCTCTCGTATTAGGTTGAATTACCATCGCGATGGGTAAAACTAACCTGTCTCATGAAAATTTAAACCCAGTTCACGTTCCCTATTGGTGGGTGAACAATCCAACACTTGGTGAATTCTGCTTCATAATGATAGGAAGAGCCGACATCGAAGGATCAAAATGCAACGTCGCTATGAACGCTTGGCTGCCACAAGCCAGTTATCCTTGTGGTAACTTTTCTGACACCTTTAGCTTCAAATTTCAAAGGTCAAAAGGATCGATAGGCCACGCTTTCGCAGTTCGTATTCGTACTGGAAATCAGAATCAAATGAGCTTTTACCTTTTTGTTCCACATGAGATTTATGTTCTCGTTGAGCTCATCTTAGGACACTTGTGTTATCTTTTAACAGATGAGCTGCCCTAGCCAAACTCCCCACCTGACAATGTCTTCTGCTCGGATTGGTCGGCCGAAGCCGACCTTGGGTCCAAAAAGAGGGGCGACGCCCCGCCTCCGATTCACGGAATAAGTAAAATAACGTTAAAAGTAGTGGTATTTAACTTTCACCATTTTCTGCTCCCACTTATCCTACACCTCCCAAATCATTTTACAAAGTCGGACTAGAGTCAAGCTCAATAGGGTCTTCTTTCCCGACTAATTCTGCCAAGCCCATTCCCTTGGCTGTGGTTTTGCTGGCACTACTACAAATAAAAGCTTTAATGACAATTAAAAATGGTTTTTAATGACAGTTATAAAATTGTCATCTTTGTTCATGTCATTAAAGGGAAGAATTTTTAATGACAGTTATTGAACTGTCATTGAAAGCATTACCTTTTAATGACAATTCTATTGAAACTGTCATTAAAGGGGTAACTTTTTAATGACTGTTCTAACAGAACTGTCGTTAAAGAGGGGTACCCTTTAATGACAGTTCCAACAGAACTGTCGTTAAAGGGGCGTACCCTTTAATGATAGTTCCAACGAAACTGTGCTTAAAAAGGGGGACCCTTTAACAACAATTCTGTTGGAACTGTTGTTAAAAAGGGATACCCATTAAAGGTATTTTTTGTATTTATTTCAAAATAAATAAAAAAATTTTATATTCAAATTATCCAAAATCTGTTTTCACATAATCTATATACATCAATACAATTCTTCACAATATATATGTAACCAAAATTTTTATGTTACATACTTCAATATCATTCTAACGGAGATCATCATTACTTCTTTCATATTTGGAAACACTCAAAATAATCTAATCCAAAAAGGTAATAAGAGATAAACAAAACAAAAGATCACTAAAGTTTGATGTTATAATTGAACTCTATATGTACAATACATGAGTTAAAATATTACACAATCTTAAAAATTCAACTATATAAATTCAATAATGGTCATGTGTACAAAAATCTTCAAGATTCAACTTTCTAATATGGCACTCCAAAGAAATTGTCCAACCTCCTTTCTAACTTAATCAATATCCGATTGGGTGTAAGTATCTATATCCACTAATTATATTTCCAAAAAAAAAAAAGTTAGTCCAATTAAAATTTTTAATAAACAGATCAATTAATTACTTAAGTATTTACATAAGCAAATGATTAAAAACTTACCATTTTTGCATATGGGATATTTCTATCACGTCTATCAATGATGTCCCTTAAAATTTTCATAATATAATATCCACACTCAGTATTTGAAGGCTGATGTGGACACTGCATTAAAAATTTATCATTATTACATTTTGCAAAATAAATAAAACTAACATCACATATAAGTTTAAATATACATACCTTAGCAGGAATACTCCTAAGAATGCGCCTATTGCTTGATTCTTTGAAAACTTGAAACAATTTAAAAGAACTCCCAATAGAAAATAATCAATATTATTAAGAGTAAGAAAAAATATATACTAACATAAATGAAAATATTTTCACTTATGTGGACATAAGTTGATCTAGTTCTTGACAAGAACCATGGTTCAAAGGATCAAAAATACCGTACACAAAATTACGAGGCTCGACAACCACCAACAACCAGTGCTGCCTACATTATGAAAAATAAATGTAAAAAATATTTGAACAAATCTATTAATAATTTTAATTAGTATTATAACTTACCTCAAGTTATAAGGAAATATCACTACTCCTTCGTCACATGGATCTATCATTCTATTGGCTAAGTGACGAGCTTGAATTTCTATACTTATAGACATTCCATATGACAATGTTGTCAGATCAGCAAATATAAAATACTTTCTCAAGCCAAGTGCAGCTAAATCTGTATAAAGTTTACTAAAATAATAAAGAGTAAGAAAAATATAAATATGATGTAGCCAAATAATAATGACTAGCTTGGGTAAGGATGATGTCGTGGTGAGAATCTCCTGTGTCCAACATATGACATCTTTTTACTATATTTTAAGTGACTAGCTTGGGTGTTCTCAGCATAGATAGGACAAGCATAATACCCTTTAACAGTGCAACCAGATAAATTACCATATGCAAGAAAATCATTGATTGTCCATAACAAAACAGCTTTCAAGTTGAATGACTCATTACGGTACGCATCATGTACTTTTACACCTGTGTCCTATAACATTTTTAAGTCTTCTATAAGTGGAGCAAGTAGACATCGATATCATTACCAGGTTGTTTAGGACCTGATATTAGTAACGTCAACATCATGAACTTTCTCTTCATTGTTAACCATGGCGTTAAATTATAGTTCACCATAATCACCGGCCAACAACTATATCGACTACTCAATGTACAACACGGATTAATCCCATCTGCTGATATAGCAAGCCTTAAGTTTCTTGGCTTTGAAGCAAACTCTGGCCACATGTAGTCAACCAATTTCCATGATGATGTATCCGATGGATGCCTCAACTGACCATCAATTTCCCTTTTATTTGAATGCCATGTAAGGTGTTTTGATATTTTAGAACTTTTGAACATTCTTCTAAATTTTGGTATTGGTGGAAAATACCATAACACCTTAGTAGGCACACCAGTCTTTATTTTGTTACCGTTTTTCATTACTTTCCATCTTGAAAGTCCACAAGTTGGACATTGAATGTCATCCTGAAACTCCTTCAGATATAATATGCAATCATTTGGACAGGCATGAATCTTTTAATACTCCATCCCTAATGCATTCAATGTTTTCTTGGGATCATACATGGATGTAGGCATTTCATTATTATCAAGCCAAATGTCGGCAATCAAATTTAAAAGATCACTGAAGCTTTGATCGGACCAACCATATTTTTCCTTCAAATTATACAATTTAACTAGAGCAGATATTTAGTAAACTTCACTGATTCAGAGTACAAAGGTTTCTCAGCATCACAAAGTAATCTTTCAAAGTGGTTAGGATTACTATCATACTCTACAAATGCCTCTTGTACCATTTCTACAGTGTTATCAATTTCTTCGATTTGTCATACTTCCCTAACAACTTTAGCATTCTTACTAGTAGAAGACGCAACAATACTGGTTTTTTCGTGCCATATCCAGTTTTCATAGCTGCTAAAAACTCCGTATATATATAAATGATTCTGTATCTCATATGGGGTATGACGCTTCATGTTGCCATATTTAATACATGGACACCGAACTAATTCAGGGTTATCACTATTTTGAACAGTATAATCTAAAAAGTTATTCACCTACATCATATGCCTCTGATCTTCTATCAGCAAACATCTAAGTTTTATCCATTCTGAAATTTAAAAGACATTTAATTATTTACTTTTCAAGCATCTAATATACTAAGTGAAATTTAAATAAACGATTAATAACTATTTAACTAATTAATACAAAAAGTTAATAAAAGTATCTAATTAACTAATTATTAAATTAATTCAAATTTAAATAACAGTTATTATTTACTTTATAACCATCAAATTTATTAATTAAAATTTAAATATATAATTAATAATTATTTAGTTAATTAAGATATAGTTAATATTTACTTAACATCTAATTTACTATATAACCACTTAATTGATTAAAATTTAAATCACATTTAATGGTTTATATTACAAGCATATAATTAATTAATTATCTATTTAAAATTTAACTAAATATATTAATTTATGTTAACAATGAAATCAATATAATTAAATTTGATAAAATATACCAATTAATCTTACGTAAAAAAAAATTAATTCAACCACAAATTCATCTACACCTAATATATAATTAATTTATCAAAATATAAATTCATCTAATAAACATTTTTAATTTATCAATTAATCTAAAAATCTTAATAATTATGAAATAATAAATTATCAATATATATCCATTCATACCAAATATATTCATCAAAATATACTAATGAAAAAAACTAAAATTTTATCAATTAATAACAATTCACCTAACACAATTAAACAAAAACTTCTCAAAATAAAAATTCATCTACCTGGACAAAGAACAAAGAGGTGGCCGGAAAGGTTGCCAGCAGCTACCCCAACTAGTTCTGGACGAATAGCAGACAGAGGAATGGCCGGAGAATGGCTGGCTGTGTGGACAAAGACCAAAACAGAGAGTGCTGGAAAGGCTGCCAGCAGCTACCCCAGCTGGTTCTGGATGAACAGCAGACAAGGGAATGGACGGAGAATGGCTGGCTGTGTGGACAGAGACCAAAATAGAGAGTGTTGGAAAGGCTGCCAGCACCTACCCCAGCTGGTTCTGGATGAACAGCAGACAGGGGAATGGCCGGAGAATGGCTCACTGTGTGGACGGAGACCAAAACAAAGAGTGCCGAAAAGGCTGCCAGCAGTTACCCTAGCTGGTTCTGGACAAACAACAGACAGGGGAATGGCCGGAGATTGGCTCGCTGTGTGGACAGAGACCAAAACAAAGGGGGCCGAAAAGGCTGCCAGCAGCTACCCCAGCTGCCTCTGGACGGACTGCAGACAGGAGAATGGCTGGCTGTGCGAACAGAGACCAAAAAAAAAGAGGGTCGGAAAGGCTGCCAACAGCTACCCCAGCTGGTTTTAGACGGACAGCAGACATGAGAATGGCTGGAGAATGAATGGCTGGCTGTGCAGCTGCTTCTAGACAATCTGTGAAGAGGAGAATTCTAACCTAGAGAGAAAAAATTTCGCGAGATGTTATGGAGGGCTCTGGAAAAAAATTTAGATCCCCAACCTTAAAAAGCAAGAAGTAGCAGCAGCAGTACTCCTTGCTGCAGTTGTAAGTAGGCATTGCTGCTGCAAGAAGCAGCAGTAATTTTGGCCTTTGATACCAGTTCTTAAAGAACTGGTGTCAACGGATTTATGTTTAATGTTAGTTCCTTTAGAATTGACATTAAATCTGGACCTTGTTGCTGCCTCTTGCGGCAACAGCAGTAGTCCTTGTTGCAGCTGTAAGCAGCCATTGACATTCAGAGTCATAGTTACTCCCGCCGTTTACCCACGCTTGGTTGAATTTCTTCACTTTGACATTCACAGCACTGGGCAGAAATCACATTGTGTGAGCATCCATAGGGACCATCACAATGATTTGTTTTAATTAAACAGTTGGATTCCCTTTGTCCGTACCAGTTCTGAGTTGGCTATTCGACGCTAGGGGAAGGTCCCCAAAGGAATCGTTCCCAGTCCGTCCCTTGGCAGCACGTAGCGACGCTCTCTTTCTGTGGGAGTAGCTTAAGCAGTCCACCGACAATCGACAGGTTCGGGACTAGGATCCCCATGCTTAGCCCTCAGAGCCAATCCTTTTTACAAAAGAAAGGTCTCAAGATAAAGGAACTATTTACAAAAGAAGGGTTTCTCTCTAAGAGTACCCAAAGCCTCTAGCTACCCACACACTTGAGTTTGTATTACTCAATATCTTTACAACTGAACCTAAGCCCCCTTTTTATACTAGTTGAGGAGTGTCTTACTCAAACACTTTCTCTTAGTTATCCCACGTATTTTGGATAGGTCGCCCAATCTTCATCACGAATCTTTATCTCATTGAGGCTTATATTCAAAGTTTGGATAGCATCCTTCTCTCGCAAGGACTCTCCTTGAGTCAAGGATCTCATCTCCTTTGAAGTAGTCTCTAAGCCTTCTTATTCGCTTTCAACCGATTTGGATAGGCTTGAGGAGGTGGTTTCCGTTCAGGACTCTTTTCGAGCCTTATCTCCCTTGGCTTTAGGGACAAACATCTCTTTCTTATCCTTCTATCACCTTGATCCTCCTCTAGCCAATAGCCATATCCTTTCTTTCTGGAATATCTTTGCTTGCTGGACTTTCCATCCATGCCAGGCTGGGTTGTCGGATTCTGCTCTGTGTTCCCGTCATTAGAGATATCCGCATAACCGTGTGTTGGTGCTTGCTTGAGGCATCTCTGCCACTTTCCCCTTAAGCGGGCTTATGGGTCTATTTGTGTGCTTCGTCCCTCACTCTTAAGGTTCCCAACTCACCAGCGAATCTTGCCACTATAAGTATGAAACTCGATTTTTCACTAAGTCTCCCGCATTCGTTTTCATATCTAACTCATGCATTTTTGCCTTGCTAGCATGGTCCTCCACACTTGTAGGTCTGGGAATGGAGCAAGACTCGCCATGCCTATGCCTTGGTACTCAGATTCAAGGGTCTGACAATAGGCAACTATCCTACCATCGAAAGTTGATAGGGTAGAAATTTGAATGATGCGTCGCCGAAACGATGGCTTTGTGATTCGTCGAGTTATCATGAATCATCAGAGAAATAGGTGAAGCCCACGTCGACCTTCTATCTAATAAATGCGTCCCTTCCAAAAGTTGGGGTTTGTTACACGTATTAGCTTTAGAACTATTACGGTTATCTGAGTAGTAGGTGCCATCAAACAAACTATAACTGATTTAACGAGCCATTCGTAGTTTCACAATCTGAATTAGCTCATACTTACACATGCATGGCTTAATTTTTGAGACAAGCATATGACTACTGGCAGGATCAACTCGATAGCATCTTTCAAGACACCGCACCAACTAGGACTGAACCGTGCCACAAGGCTCGCTGAGGCCAAATCTATCGCGATCGTCGTTCAAAATCGATGGAATGTAGGACAAATGCTTTTGCTTGGATAGGCAGAGGGCGAGGCCACTCCTGTCGTAACACTTTTTGCACCTGAGGGGACGACCGAGCTCCCATGTGCCAAAGCAGCCACATGGCGAAGTAAGCCGCACTTGGAACACGAGGCCCGGCTAAGGCTTCCACCCATGCTTGCGAGGGGCATGGTGCAAAGACAGCTGACTTGAATCATCAAATTTCGTTTGTGAAGGCACGTGACACAGGGTCCCGATGTCACCACGAAAAGCCAACGTATGGCTTGGGGTCGAGCTTGAAGCGATGTGCTAGCTGACAGCTTGATGCGAAAGCATGGAGCTTGCCAACGCGCATGACTAGATCACCACTCACACGCCGCACATACAAATGGGCAGCAATAGCACCAAACGAGCTGTAAGTTGATGAGCGAAAGGGCCATCGATCATGCAGGTCATCGAGTGTCGGCGCACCCAAGCCGCTAAGTGCGAAATTATTTCGATAGCAAGGGACGATTCTTTGATGCCAAAGGACCATCGATAAAGCCTTGGCAGCAGAGGTATCACGCGGTGCCCAGGCTGGTCGTGTGGTTCGCTCGATGCTAACGACCGACGATGATCGTGTCGTCGACCGTGCTGCGTAACAAGTCTACCTCGGCAAGCTTGAGCATCGGGATCCAACCCCACGTCCGCTGCCTCGAGGGCTTGTGACGAAGCACTCTGCATGTTCGAAATCCCCTTAGCGATTTGGCCCTCGCGTAGCATGCATCATCATTAGCTTCATCGCCCACACCGTCGTACTTATTTGGTCACATCGCATCTCATTATCCCACGATTTAACGGATTTCATTTCTCACGTTTTTCCCATAGATGAGGCCTTGGCAACAGGGGTGTCACGTTGTGCCCAAGTTGGCCGTATGGCTCGTTAGATGCTAATAAATGATGATCACGTTATCGATCACGCTGCTCAATGAGTCCATCTAGGCAAGCCTGAGGGTCGAGATCCAACCTCGTGTTTGCAACCTCGAGGGCCTACGATGAATCACTCTGCATGCTCGAAATCCCCCCAGGATTTGGCCATCGCGTAGCATGCATAATCGTTACCTTCTCTGCCCACACTGTCGAGCTTGTCTAGCCACATCCCAAGTCATTATCCCATGATTTAGCGGATTTCATTTCCCACGTTTTTCCCACCGATGAGGCCTTTACAACAGGGGTGTCGCGCGAGGCCCAAGCTGGCCGTGTGGCTCGCTTGATGCTAACGATCGATGATCGTGTCGTCAATCGCGCTGTACAACGAGTTTGCCTAGGCAAGCCTGAGCATCGGGATCCAACCCCATGTCTGCTACCTCGAGGGCCTATGATGAAGCACTTCACATGCTCAAAATCCCCCCAGATATTTGGCCCTTGCGTAGCTTGCATCATCGTTGGCTTCGTCGCCCACACAGTCGAGCTTGTCTAGCCACATCCCAACTTATTGTTGCATGATTTTTCTCGTTTCGTTGCCCATAATTTAGCGAATTTCATTTCCCATGTTTTCCCTAATCTGTTGGCTTCTGAGCGGGCATCCCACACTCTTTGACTGACGTCGCCGGCCACCTGCCTGCTGCGATGGTGGCTGCCACAGCCACGCACCACCGACTGAATAGGCAAGGCAGCAAGCCGCCCTGCCCATGCCATGCGCGCTGGGTTCCCTATGCCCAGTGCCTGCCCATGTGGGATGGGCACGGGGGAGGACACATGGCCAACAAGCTTGGTGACCACCTCCCCCCTAAAGAGTTTTAAATGAAATTTCACTCCGGTAAGAGAAAACATCAAAATGTCTGAGCTGTCATAATGGGTCTACAAAGTTATTTACTAGAATTATGAGCTGAAATTTTGTATATAAATGGAGAATAATCATATCTACCACCAGAAAAGATTTCAGAATTTTCTAGGCACTAAAATTTTTTTAATCAATTTTCTACAGCCAAAAATTGAAAAAATATCAAAAATAGCCCGTGAGTCGAAATGATCCCAAACATCAGGGCAGACTCCTCATGTATTACACAATTTATTTGAGTCATTTCGGGACCAATTCTGTGATGAAAATACTGTCAATTCATACCAATTTCACAACCAGGCATTGCAGCCAACAGGCTAGAGCAGCTATGCCTATTCCTAGCCTAGGGTGCATGCTGGCTGCCTTGTCTAGTGAACCTCCAGCCACTCCATGGCTGCCTTTAGTGTCCATCACAGCCAAGGGACAACGCCAAGCCCAGGTTGCCCATGAAATCAACGCCCATAGCACATGCCGAGCCTCACAGCATGCTCGCGGCTCGGTCGCGTAGGGCACCCTTGCCAAGGCTGGCATCGTGCCTGCTAGGGACTGCTGTGGCACCCCTGGCTCACAAGCTGGGGATCATGTTGAGGGCAGGGACTAGGGGGCTTGCTCGCGATGGGCGCCCGTGGCCTGGCTGGCATGCCCACTACTGCTGCACGCTGGGCAAGCAGCCCATGTCATGCCTGCTAGGGGCTGCCAAGGCATGTCTCTCGAGCCTAGGGTCCGTGGAACGTGGCTCGCCTAGCTCACTCACTGGGCACCATGTCAAGGGGCATGGATGTGGGGCCTAGCTCGCAATGGGCGCCTATGGCCTGGCTGGCACGCCTACCACTGCCACACGCTGGGCAAGGAGCCCATGCCATGCCATCTGGGGGCTGTGAGGCATGCCTCCCGTGCCCAGGGTCCGTGCGGCGTGGCTCCTCTGGCTCGCTCGCTTGGCACAATGTCGAGGGACTCGCTCTTGATGGGCGCCCGTGGCATGGCTCGTGCGCCCACCGCTGCTGCATGGTGGGCAAGCAGCCCATGCCGTCCCTGCAGGGGGCTTCTGAGGCATGCCTCTCATGCTCGAGGTCCTTGTGACGTGGCTCTTCGTGCTCGCTCGCTGGGCACTATGTTGAGAGGCAGGGACAAGGGGGCTAGCTCACGATGGGCACCCAAGGCCTGGTTAACGCGCCCCTCATTGCCGCGCGTTTGGCAAGCAACCCATGCCATGCCTGCTGGGGGCTGCCGAGGCATGGCTCCCGTGCACAAGGTCCGTGTGATGCGGCTCTCTTGGCTCGCTCGTTGGGCTCCGTGGCGAAGGGAAGGGACAAGGGTGCCCGTGGCCTGGCTGGGGCGCCCACCGCTGCCGCATGCTTGGCAGGTAGACCATGCCGTGCCTGCTGGGGGCTGCCAAGGCATGCCTTCTGTGCGCAGGGTCCGTGTGACGTGGCTCCCCTGGCTCTCTCACTGGGCAATAAGTCGAGGGCCAGGGACATGGGGGTTGGCTCGCGATGGGAGCCCGTGGCCTGGCTTGCACGCACACCGCTGCCACACGCTGGGTAAGCAGCCCACGCCGTGCCTGCTGGGGGCTGCCAAGGCATGGCTCCCGTGGCTCACCCACAGAGCACTACATCGAAGGTCGGGTACAAGGGGGTTAGCTCGCTTTGGCCGCTGCTGGCCTGGTTGGCGTGTCCACCACTGCAGCACGCTGGGTACTTTGTTGAGGGTCAGGGATGAGGGGCTGGCTCGTGATGGGAATCTGTGGCAGGGCTGCTGCACCTACCGCTGTCGCACACTATGCAAGCACCCATGCCGTGTCTGCTGGAGGCTTCTGAGGCATGTCTCCCGTGCCCAGGATCCTTGCGACGCGGCTCCCCTAGCTCGCTCGCCGGGCACTATGTTCAAGGGCTGGCTCGTGATGGGCGCCTGTGGCATGGCTTGTGCGCCCACCGCTGCCTCACGCTTGCCAAGTAACCCAAGTAGTGCCTACTGGGAGCTGCCAAGGCTTGCCTTTCCGTGCCCAAAATTCATGCGACGTTGCACCCCTGGCTTATTAGCTGGGCACTATGTCGAGGGACGAGGGGACTGGCTCGCGATGGTCTCCCATGGCCTCGCAAGCGCGACCACCGCTGCAGCACGCTGGGCAAGCAGCGCATGCCAGGCCTGCGGGGGACTGCCAAGGCTTGCCTTCAGTGCCCAGGGTCTGTGCGACGCGGCTCTCCTGGCTCGCTCGCTGGGCACTATGTCGGAGGGCAGGGATGAGGGGGCTGGGTCGCGAAGGGCTCCTGTGGCCTGGCTGGCGCCCCCTCTGCTGCTGCACGTTGGGTAAGTAGCCCATGCCGTGCCTGCTGGGAGCTGTCATGGCATGCCTCCCATGCCCAGGGTCCATGCAACACGGCTCCCCAGCCTCGCTCGCTGGACAGTAAGTAGAGGAGCAGGGACGAGTGGGCTGGCTCGCGATGGGTGCCCATCGCTGCTGCACGCAGTGCAAGCAGCCGCTGCTGTGCCTACTGGGGCTCCCAATGCGTGCCTTCAATGCCCGGGGTCCATGCGGTTCGGCTCCCCAAGCTCACTCGCTGGGCACTACGTCGAGGAACTGGGACCAGGGGGCTGGCTCGCGATAGGTGCCTGTGGCTTGGCTAGCGCACACACAGCTGCCGCACACTGGGCAAGCAGCGCATGCCATGCCTACAGGGGTCTCCCAAGGCATGCCTCCATGCCTAGTGTCCATGCGACGTGGCTCCAGCTGGCTTGCTCGTTGGGCAGTAAGTCAAGGCGCGCACACACTAGCCGCACGCTGGGCAAGCAGCCCATGCTATGCCTGCAGGGCGTTGTCGAGGCATGCCTCTCATGAAAAGGGTTCGAGCGACGCGGCTTACCTGGCTCGGTCGCTGGGCACTATGTGGAGGTTCGGGGACAAGGAGGCTGGCTCGCGATAGGTGCCACAGGCTTGGCTAGCACGCCCACCGTTGCCACACGCTAGGCACATGGGCCATGCCGTGCCTACTTGGGGCTGCCATGTCTTGCCTCCTATGCCCAAGGTACAAGCAACACAGCTCGTCGGGCTCACTCGTTGGGCACCATGTCGAGAGGCAGGAACGAGGGGCCTGGCTCACGACGGGCGCCTATGGCCTGGCTGGGGTGCCAACCGCTGCCACACGCTAGGTAAGCAGCCCTTGTTGTGCCATCTGGGGGTTGTGAGACATGCCTCCCGAGCCCAAGGTCCATGCGTCGCGGCTCCCGTGGCTCGCTCACTGGGCACTACATCGAGGGTCGGGATGGGCGCCATTGGCCTAGCTGGCGCGCCCATCGCTGCAGCACACTGGCCACTTGGCCCATGCCGTGCCTGCTGGGGGCTTTTGAGGCATGGCTTTCGTGCCCAGGGTCCATGTAACGCGGCTCCCCTGGCTTGCTTGCTGGGCAGTACATTGAGGGGCAGGGCCGATGGAGCTGGCTCACGATGGGCGCCAGTGGCCTGGCTGGTGTGCGGGCTGGCTCGCGATGGGCCCCCATGGCCTAGCTGAAGCACCCACCGCTGCCGCACGCTGGGCACTTGGCCCATGCCATGCCTGCTGGGGGCTCCCGAGGCATGCTTGCCATGCCTAGTGTCAGTGCGACGCGGCTCCCCTGGCTCACTCACTGGGCTCTATGTCGAGGGTCGAGGACGAGGGAGCTGGGTAGCAACAGGCATCACTAGCCTTGCTAGCGCTCCCGCAAATGCCGCGCGCTGGGAACTTGGCTCATACAGTGCCTGTTGGGGGCTGCCGAGGCATGCCTCTCATGCCTTGGGTCCATTCGACATGGATCCACTGGCTTGCTTGCTTGGCACGACGTCAAGGGCCGGAGATAAGAGGGCTGGCTCGTGATGCACCTCACTGTCGTGGCAAGTCTGCCCACCGCTGGGCACTACGTCAAAGGACAAAGACGAGGGGGCCAGCTCGCGATGGGCGCCTGTGGCGTGGCTGGCGCACCCACTATTGCCGTACGGTGGGCAAGCAGCCCATGCCGTGCTTGCTTAGAGCTGTCGAGGCCTGCCTCCCTTGCCCAAGGTCCGTGCGATGCGGCTCCCCTAACTCTCTCGCTGGGCACTACATCGAGCGTCAGGGTCGGGGGGCCTGGCTCGCAATGGGCGCCCGCGGCCTGGCTGGTGCACCCACCGTTGCCGAGGCATGCCTTCCATGCCCATGGTCCGTGCGATGTGGCTCCCCTAGCTTGCTCGCTGGGCACTATGTCCAGGGGGCTGGCTCGTGACTGGCGCCCGTGGCCTAGCTGATGCGTCCACCGATGCAGCATGCTGGGAAAGCATCCCATGCCTTGTCTGCTAGGGGCTACCAAGGCATGTCTCCCATGCCAGGGTCCTTGCGACATGGCTCCCCTATCTCGCTCGCTGCGCACTATGTCGAGGGGCAGGGACAAGGGGGCTAGCTCGTGATCGACGCCCTTGGTCTGGCCAGCGTGCCCACCGCTGCCGCATGCCGGGCAAGCATCCCATGCCATGCCTGCTGGGGCCTACCGAGGTGTGCCACCCATGCACATGATCCGTGTGACGCATGTCCCCTGGCTTCCTCGCTTGGCACTATGTTGAGGAGCAGGGACGAGGGGGCTAGCTAGCGATGGGCGCCCAGGGTTCGTGTGATGCAGCTTAGCTGGCCCGTTCGCTCGGCACTAGGTCAAGGGACATGGACGAGAGCGCTAGCTTGCGATGGACACACGTGGCGTGGCTGGTGCACCCACCATTGTCGCACGCAGGGCATGTAGCTCGTGCCATGCTTTCTTGGAGCTGCCAAGGCCTACCTCCCTTGCCAAAGTCCGTGGGACGCGGCTCCCTCAGCTCGCTCACTGGGCACTACGTCGAGGTTCAGGGACAAGAGGGCCCGCTCGCGATGGGCGCCTGTGGCTAGGCTGGCGCGCTCACCGCTGCCACACTCAGGGCAAGCAGGCCATGCCATTCCTGCTGGGGGCTACCGAAGCATGCCTCCCGTGCCCAGGGTCTGTGCGACGTGGCTCCCCTGGCTCGCACGCTGTGCACTATGTCGAGAGGCTGGCTCGCGATGGCCGCCAATGGCCTTGCTGGCATGCCCACCGCTATCGCATGCTGGGCAAGCAGCCAATGTTGTGCCAGCTTGGGGCTACCAAGGCATGGCTCCCGTGCTTAGGGTCCGTGCGAAGCAACTCCCCTGGCTCGCTCTCTGGGCACTATGTCAAGGGGCTGGCTCGTGATGGGCGCCCGTGGCATCGTTGTCGCGCCCACCGCTGCC
Organism: Moringa oleifera; assembly: GCA_021397835.1. Lineage (NCBI taxonomy): Eukaryota > Viridiplantae > Streptophyta > Magnoliopsida > Brassicales > Moringaceae > Moringa > Moringa oleifera. The sequence continues at coordinate 872,239 of JAJFZO010000263.1, forward strand.
GCACACTGGGCAAGTCACCCATGTCGTGCGTGCAGGGGCCTTCTGAGGCATGACTCCTGTGCCCAGGGTCCATGCGACGCGGCTCCCCTGGCTCGCTCGCTGGGCACTATTTTGCGGGGTTGGGATGAGGCGGCTGGCTCGCGATGGGCGCCCGTGGCCTGGCTGGTGTGCCCTCCACTGCTACATGCTAGGCAAGCAGCCCATGCCATGCCTGCTAGGGGCTGCCGAGGCATGCCTCCCGTACCCAGGGTCTGGTGCGGCGCGGCTCTCCTCACTACAAAAAAAATTAAAAAATAGCGACACAATTTAGCGACTGATCTTATCAGTCGCTAAATAATGACAGAATAACGACAGATTTATTACAGAATAAAAATTTTATCATAGCGACGGAATACTGATAGATTAGCAACACACGTTAGCGACACGTTATTTTTGTCGCTAAATTTATTTTTAATTAATTTATTTAAATTTTTAATTATCATAACAACAGACTAGCAACCGAATTTTAATCGGTAGCTAATCAAAGATTTAGCAACCACAAGGTTTCGGTCACTATTTACGCAATGCAGCTTAGCGACCACTCCATGGGTAGTCGCATAGGCTGCAAGCTTCTTGCCTTCGAAGGCAGCCATGCATGGTGCCGCAGAAGCGAGCTGGCCACGAGCATGCCGCCTTGGAAGGCAACAATGCTTGGCCACCCATAAAGCAAGGTGACCGCCAACTTACTGCCTTCGAAGGCAGCCATGGCACCCACGGAGGCAGCCACGGTGCCCATGGAGGCAGCCACAGCCACCCATGAAGGCAGCCATGGCCTTCAAAGGCGGCTGCCATGGCCCCCGAAGGTGGCAGCCATGGCCTCCAAGGTGGCAGCCATGGCCTTCGAAGGTGGCAGCCATGGCCGCCGTGACAACGAAGGCAACCATGGCTGCCGCGAAAGCCTCCATGAAGGGCCACGAAGGCAGCCATGGCTGCCCCGAAAAGCTTCCATGCATGGCTGTGAAGGCAGCCATGGCCGCCGCCAACGCATCCATGCATGGCCGCAATGGCCTTCAAGGCGGCCATGCATGGATGCAAAGCGTCCATGCATGGCCGCAATGGCCTCCAAGGTGGCTGCCATGGCCTCTGAAGGTGGCAACCATGGCCTCCAAGGTGGCTGCCATGGCCTTTGAAGGTGGCAGCCATGGCCTTCGAAGGCGGCAGCTATAGCCTTCGAAGGTGGCAACAATGGCCACCATGACAGCGAAGGCAGCCATGGCTGCCGCCAAAGCCTCCATGCATCGCTGTGAAGGCAGCCATGGCCGCCGCCAAATCAACCATGCATAGCCGCAAAGACAGCCATGCCTGCCGCCATAGTGTCCATGCATGGCCACAATGGCCTCCAAAGTGGCAGCCATGGCCTTCAAAGGCGGCTGCCATGGCCCCCGAAGGTGGCAGCCATGGCCTCCAAGATGGTAGCCATGGCCTTCGAAGGTGGCAGCCATGGCTGCCGTGACAGCGAAGGCAGCCATGGATGCTGCGAAAGCCTCCATGCATGGCCGTGAAGGCAGCCATGGCTGCCTCAAAAGCCTTCATGCATGGCTGTGAAGGCAGCCATGGCCGCCACCAAAGCATCCATGCATGGCCGCAAAGGCAACCATGCATGGATCCAAAGCGTCCATGCATGGCCGCAATGGCCTCCAAGGTGGCTGCCATGGCCTCTGAAGGTGGCAGCCATGTCCTCCAAGGTGGCAGCCATGGCCTCTAAAAGTGGCAGCCATGGCCTCGAAGGTGGCAGCCATGCATGGCCTTCGAAGGTGGCCGGTATAGCCTTCGAAGGTGGCAATGATGGCTGCCGTGACAGCGAAGGCAGCCATGGCTGCCGCGAAAGCCTCCATGCATGGCCGAAAAGGCAGTCATGGCTGCCCCGAAAGCCTCCATGCATGGCTGTGAAGACAACCATGGCCACCGCCAAATCAACCATGCATGGCCGCAAAGGCAGCCATGCCTGCCGCCATAGTGTCCATGCATGGCCACCATGGCCTCCGAGGTGGCAGCCATGGCCTCTTAAGGTGGTAGCCATGGCCTCGAAGGTGGCAGCCATGGATTTGGAAGGCGGTAGCCATGGCCTTCGAAGACGGTAGCCACGGCCTTCGAAGGCGGCGGCGATGGCCGCCGTGACAGTGAAGGCAGCCATGACTGCCATGAAAGCCTCCATACATGGCTGAAGAGGTAGCCATGGCTGCCCCAAAGTCCTCCATGCATGGCTGTGAAGGCATCCATCGCCGCAGCCAAAACATCCATGCATGGCCGCAATGGCAGCCATGGCCTTCGAAGGTGGCAGCGATGGCCTCCAAGGTGGCCGCCATGGCCTTCTAAGGTGGTAGCCGTGGCTGCCATGGAAGCACCCATGCATGGCCTCCAAAGGTAGCCATGGAAGCGAAGGCAATGTTGCCTTCGGTTGATTTGTCTCACTGTGGATTCAACGACGGAATTTAATTCAATCGCTAGATATCAGTTCTAGCGACTGCCACTAAATTCCGTCGTTAAATTGCATATAAATTGAAGCCCTAATTTTTTCTTTTCGTGCGAGCGCCGCATCATTTGCCCCATTTCCTCTTGCAGTCTCTACATCTCTGTTCTTCAAATTTCTCCATTTCACCTAGTTCCTTTTCCCTCTCATTTTGATTGTTGCCTTGGCATATATTAGGATTGTGAAATTTCTTTTTTCATCCGCAAGCAACACTATTTTCTCCCATTTATCTTGCTGTCACGAGTACCAAGTGTTTGCCACTGTTTCCCTCCTCGACATCTTGGTGTTCCTTTTCCCTCTCATGATCTACTATTTGCTTGGTCAAGTAAGGCCTTCTTGGTTGTGGTGGTTAGAATCAATTCGTGAGAAGAGTCCAAGTGAGAGACCATAACAGTCAAAGGCCTTCTTGATTGTGTGCCATTTCCTCTTCCAATTTTTCCACTGTAAGTATCCATTTCCGTCTTTCCCATTTACTAGATAAGTTGTGTAGTTAATTATTGAAATTATTGATAATGATATTGATGATTAGAAAAATTGTATAGGAATATTAGGATTATATTTGATAATTATAGAAATATTATAGATTTTAAATAATTTTTTTGTTATTTATTTTATGTTATAATAAATTTAATTTATGGTATATTATTAGATAATTTTTTAATTTGATTGTAATTTAAGATAAATATTTTAATTAGATTTTCATGAAATTTAAATTAGTTAGATATTTTTTAAATTTTACAATTGTTAATTTCATTTATTAATAAATTTAGTTTATGTTATATTATTTAGAAAATAATTTAATTAGTATAATGTAAGATAAATAATTTAATTACAGTTTTATGAACTTTAAATTAGTTAGGAGTTAATTAAATTCTGTAATTGTTAAATTTATAGGTTAATTAAAAATTTTATTTATATCAAATTAGATAGATAATAGTTTAATAAGAATATAATTTGATATAAATAATTTAATTATATTAGTTTATGAAATTTAAATCGGTTAAATTTTAATCAAATTTTGCAATTGTTAATTTTATTTGTTAGTAAAATTAGTTAATTTGTTATTGATTACATAGATAATAGTTTCATTACATTATAATTCTACGACACACATAATTTAATTAATTAGATTTTTATGAAAATTAATTGACTTACATGTTGATTAAATTTTAGATTTGTTAATTTTTTTCAAATAAATTTAGTTTATGTTAATTACATATTTGCATTTGGATGATTATTACTATTGTTCATGAAATTTATTTGTATGTTAATCAATTAAATTAATCTATTATATGATAATCATAAAATGTTACTGTTATTGGTAAAGTTAGACTTCACACGTATTCTTTAGATACATCGTTTGAGAATTATTAGTGAACATTTATTGTCGATCACGTGTTTGTATGTGCATCACAATAAATTGTTCAATAATAATTCTTGAATTGTCCAAATCGGATAGTTTAGAAATGTAACATTTATGTGCGACGCACATGTAAATTATTGTTCATTTTATTTTGTAAAAATTTTGTGTAGTATCTCCTTTGTTCTTCGAGTACATTCTAATGAATATGAGCGTGTGTTTCAATTGAAAACACTAACTCATATTTATACATGTCATGTACTTAGAGAACTATGGGAAAATGTTGTCGAAATTTTTACAAAATGAAGTGAAAAATCAGTTATTGTATTGTGCTTCACATAAATGTACATTTCTGAATGGTGTAGGACCACTTACCTTTGAAGTTTGGGTGGCATGCATAAAACATTAAACAAGTCATATCATAAGTCATGTGCGTTTTATGTGTCCTTGGTATTATAATATAATTATTTTATATTATAATAAGTTTTTAAATTATAAAAATTTTCAGGAGGCAAGGTTTTTGGGAACTAGTTTAATTAGAACAACTTGAGAAACAAAAAAATGAGTACATTGGATCGCCCATGGATGTATTTCAAGCTTATAGATGGATTCTTAAATCAAGAATTTTTAGATGGTATAGAACATTTCGTTCAGTTTGCTTGGTCAACCGGCATTCATGGATGGAGATAAGATAAGGTGTCCATGTAATCGTAAAAAGTGTCAGAACCGTCGTTATGAAACTGTTGATGTGGTAAGATATCATTTGGCTAAATATGGTTTCGTACCGAGATATTATGTTTGGAATTGTCATGGGGAAAACGATGAGAGTTATAATAAAGAGGCAACTGAATATTATGTTGGGGAAGTATCTACCACGGTGCATGAATTTAACACATACCAAACAATGATAATGGATACTCTGGTCTGAAATTTAGTCCAGAACATATGGAGGAATCCCCTAATCCAGATGCTCAACGTTTTTATGACATGTTGAATGCTTCTAATCAACAATTATGAGATGGGTGTCAAAATCATTCATAATTATCTGTTGTTGCTAGAATGATGAACATAAAGTCGGAACATCATATTTCAGAAAGATGCTATGATGATATTTGCCAATTAATGAAAGAGATGATGCCTGTCGATAATCTCATGACTGAGAATTTTTACAGTACAAAGAAATGCATGCAAGTTATGGGGTTACCGGTTGAAAAGATTCACTCTTGTAATAACGGGTGCATGATATACTGGGGTGAAGACAATGAACTAAGTTCTTGTAAGTTTTGCAATCATCCGCGGTATAAAAGGCGAAGACGAGAATTTGATAAACAAAAAACACTTGTTCCATATAAGAAAATATATTATTTTCCTCTCGGTCCACGGTTACAGAGACTATATGCATCAGAAGCCACAGCTAAGAACATGAAATGGCATGCCGAACGCGAGGTTGAAGATGGTGTAATGTATCATTGCTCTGATTCTCCTGCTTGGATGCATTTTAATCAATCACATCCATCTTTTGCTGCTGCATGTAGGAATGTCAGAATAGGTTTGAGTATTGATGGATTTCAACAGTTTGGTCAGTCAGGCCAACAGTATTCTTCATAGCCGGTAATAGTCACACCATATAACTTACCCCGTGGATGTGCATGAAAGAGGAGTACATGTTCCTAACTATAATCATCCCTGGACCAAAAAATCCAAAAGATAAGTTAGATGTTTATTTGTAGCCTTTGATAGCAGAGTTGCAGATGTTATGGGAGGTTGGGGTGTAAACAAAATTTTATAATGAAAGTTGCTCTGATGTGGACCATTAGTGACTTTCCTGCCTATTCGATGTTGTTTGGATGGAGTACAGCAGGAACACTGGCTTGTCCTTACTGTAGAGAAGATTCAGATGCATTTACCCTTCCCAACGGAGGAAAGCAGTCTTGGTTTGATAACCATCGTAAGTTTTTGCCAGAAGATCATCTATTTCGGAGGAATAAAACTGCATTCATTAAAAATAAAATGGTGAGAAGAGTAGCTCCTCCTATTAAACCAGGGTATGAATTGCTACATGATATAGATCAATTAAGGCTGAAAAAGTTACAGAAGTGGGATATGGTCAGATAAATGGTCCTATTTGCAAAACATGTGGTTAGAGGAAACAAAGCATATTTTGGGATTTACCTTATTGGTGCAGTAACTTAATACGACATAATCTTGATGTCATGCATATAGAGAAAAATGTGTTTGATAATGTGTTCAACATAGTCATGAATGTAGAAGGAAAGACAAAGGATAAAGCAAAGTCAAGGGAAGACTTGAAGGCATTTTGCAAACGCCCTGAGTTAGCGAGAAATATGACCACTGGAAAATACCCTAAAGCTTGTTATAGCCTTGACAAAGTTAGTAGAGAAGCATTGTGTGAGTGGGTGAAGAATCTGAGATTTCCTAATGGATATGAATCAAACATGGCAAGGTGTGTGGATATGACAAAGAAGAAGCTGTTTGGAATGAAAAGTCATGACTGTCATGTTTTCATGCAACGATTACTACCCATCGCATTTTGTGAGTTGTTGCCTACTAAAGTTTGGCATGCATTGATAGAGTTAAGTCTTTTTTTAAAGAACTTACATCAACTACCATTCGGAGTGAAGATATGAAATGACTTGAGAATGAAATTCCTATAATTTTATGTAAACTCGAGCGTATATTTCCTCCAAGCTTTTTTGACTCAATGGAACATCTTCCAGTGCACTTGGCTTATGAAGCGAAGATAGCTGGTCCAGTGCCGTATCGATGGATGTATCCGTTTGAAAGGTATTAATCTTTAGTTTATGTAATTAATATATGTCATTATACATGTTAATTATTTAATCATTATTAATTATCATCATAGGTACTTACGAAAGTTGAAAAATAACATTAAGAATAAAGCAAAAGTGGAAGGCTCAATATGCAATGCATATTTGGTTGAAGAGGCATCATCATTTTGCTCACAGTACTTCGAGCCACATGTTAACACACGACATCGAAAATTGTCACGGAATGATGCTGGTGATTATGAGCCGAAAGAGCATGAAGAAAATATTTCGATCTTTAAACGTCATGGTCGATCATTTGGAAAGGAAAAATCCAGGTACTTGACAGAGGAAGAATATCATGCTGCACATACATATGTTTTGTTGAATTGTCTTGAAGTCGAACCATTCACAGAGTACGTATTCGATAACTTAATCATAGCAATTGATAAAGTCATTTGCACATCAAAAATATTCTTTGATAATGATCATCATTTTTCATACTAATATTTTGTAGGATTTATATTTCTCAATTACGTGAACATTGTCCACGCATAACTGATCGTGAGATCGACACTCATTTAGAGCTTCATTTTTCTAGTTGGTTTAATCTATACGTGCGTCCTTCTAATCTAATTTCTTATTTGGTTAAATCATTTTTGGTTAGTGTACTCAAATGATTCATTTTCTAATACTTACAGGTTCATGATCCACTAAACTTTGTTAACTGCAATCATACTCAGGTTACTATATCAATGGGTATAAATTTCACACTAAAAGACACAGTTCAGATAGAGCTACAATGAATAGCGAAGTCTGCATTAAAGGGTCCAATTATAACGCAGATGAAAGTGATTATTTTGGTATATTGATGGAAGTGTTATAGTTAGAATATCCTGCATTGCCAATCAAAGAACTATTTTATTCAAGTGTGAATGGTTTGATTCTACACCGAATATGGGCACAAAAATACATAAATCATATAATCTGGTGGATGTGAATCACACAAGGAGATTAAATAAGTATGAACCATTTGTGTTTGCTTTACAAGCAGCTCAAGTTTATTATGTTCCTTATCCAAGTTTAAAGCGTGATAAACATGATTGGTGGGCTGTTTGCAAGATAAAGGCTAGATCTATCATTGAACTTCCAGACTCTAATTTGACATATGGATCAAGCCAAGATGCGCCTTTTCAAGATGATGAGAGAGATGTCCATCAAATTGAGAATGATATGGACGATCATCTTATATCTTTGAATGATCCAAGTGGGACATTAATAGATATTGATGAAGAAGAAGAAACTATTTCAGATGAGCCAGATTTTGTAAATTATTCTATAGAGGAAGAAGACGACGAAGAGGAAGATCTTGAACATGATGATTAGTTTTTTTTATTTTTTAATTATTTAATATACTATTTTAATTATATAATCTACAATAAGAAATATGTGTTGAACTAGTTATTCTTTATATTATCTTTTCATTATGTATTTCAGAGGGTTTGCGTTCGATTTTCACGAAAAATTTTCTTGAATTTTTAATTAATTTATGAAACTAAATTTTATCAAGTTCATTAACATGATTAGATGAGAGGTCGTGGAAGAAGAGGTGACTTTGGAGGGAGAAGTGACTCTGGAAGGAGAGGTGAGTATCTCGGAGGGAGAGATCCACGATCTGTATCTTCACTTCCACATATCCAAGATGAAGAGGAGGACACAGTTGCACAATCTCCACATCTTTTAGCCTCTTCTGGCTTTGCTGCTACTATGATGTCTAGCTCAGGGAGTATGCAAAGTTTCGGTAGACAGCCGATTTATGTAAACAATAACACGTAAGTATTTATAATTATTATTTTTAATACTTTGTATCATTATCTTTATATATATATATATATATTTTGTTAATATTTATTCATTATCTTATTTGACAGGATCGAGCCTTTGCATCAATGCTCTGCGAAAATTTATAAAATTTTTCAGGAGAGGGTCGATCCATGTGGGTACAAGTGGAAGATGGTTTCTCAAGAAACCAAAGAGTTTTATTATGAGGAATTCAAAGTATGTATAATTATTTACCTAAAAAAGTTTTATTCCATTTTATCATACTTACTAACATTTATTTTTATTGCAGAAATATTTTACATGGGACGAGGATATGGATGGCGTGGTGAAGGCCGCATGGGAGGTTCGAGCTGCAGATCGATATGCTGATTTAATGTATGCATGTCGTCATAAGGTGATAAATAAGCCTTAATTTATCCCTGATACTGTATAGGAGCAATGGCAAATAGAATGGAACCGATCAGAGTATAAACAGAAGTGTGAAACTATGTCCCGTAATCGACGGAGCAAAACAAGTGGACCCGGGTCAGGTCCCTCTCGACATAGTACCGGTTCATGTTCACTGCAGAACCATTGTTGACGCTTGGTATGTATGATATATAAATTTTTTTAAGAAATGTAAGTGAAAATGTTATGATTATTTATTATGTATTTTTTTCAAGCACGTGAGTTGGGCCATAAACCTACTGCAATAGAGCTTTTTAAACGGACTCACACTAAAAAATCTAATCCTAATGAGTTCATAGATGAGCGTTCCAAAAAAGTAAATGTAAGTTTATTACCTTTAATATTTAACAAGTAAATTTTATTTTATTTTTTTATTTCGCTATTCGGTTCAGTTAATAAGTTAACAAAATGTTTTATTTACTGTAGGAACAGTATGAAGAGTTGGTTGCCACAGCTTCTCAACCACAAGAGGGATCTTCAGATACACCTGAGGTAGACTATAGTAAGCTTTACTATGAGGCAGTAGGTGGAGAGAAAAAGCGTCGAGTGTACGGGCTTGGGAGTCAAGCTCTATCATGGTATTCAAGCGATAGCTCTAGTAGTGGACGCCCTGTTGATGACGTAGCTATGCAAGATATGCGCTCTCAAATGAAGGCTATGGAAGAGCGCATAGAGTTAGAGCGTAAGTCTATAGAGAAGCGTATGGAAGAGGAGCGTAGGACTTTAGAAGAGAGATTAGAGGAGGAGCGTAAGGCTAGGGAGCATGATCGCATATGCTTCGAGATGGAATTACGAGAGCGCTTACAGAGAGAGGTTGATATGAATGAATGCATCCGCAGGATGGAGGCCCTCCTTTTTAGAAGCAGACCCCCAGCATTTCCTAATAATTAAATGTAATTTCTTGTTTGAATATTGTATTTTAAGATAATATGATACTTAATCTTGTATTTGTTATGTTTTATGAATTTTAGTTTATTTTATTTTTGTTTAGTTATTTAAATTTATTTTTTATGAAAAATTAATTATATTAACGATAGATTTATCAGTCATTAATTAGTTTGTAATGAAACCCTTGAGTTTAGTGACAGACCACTATTCAGTCGTTAAAATAATGATAGATATAATTTTGTCATTATTTTAGCGACATAATCATATTTGTCGCTAAAATAGTGATAGAATAATATTTGTCGCTAAAATAGCGACAGTAAACAATCTGTAGCTATTTTAGTGACAGAATCATATCTGTCGCTAATAATAGCGACTGTAATCAATTTATAGCTATTTTACAGTAACTATTTTAGCGACAGATTTGATTCTATCGCTAGTCTTAGTGACAAATATTAATCGGTCACTAATATAGCGATAGATTCTTGTGTGTCGCTAAATGGATCTGTCACTAAAAAGTAGCGACTTTTTTGTCACTAGTTTAGTGACAGATCCATTACGGTCTCTAATCTGTCGCTACTTAGCGACAGATACAAATTCAATCGTTAGTTTTTCTCTCGACAACAATTTTAACTACTAATTCTATCTGTCATTAATCTGTCGCTAAATTTTTTTGCGACAAATTATTTCAATTTAGTGACGGATTAATCGGTTGCTAAATCTGGGTTTTTTTGTAGTGCCTGGCTCACTCGCTGGGCACTATGTTGAGGGGCTAGCTCGTAATGGGCGCCTATGGCAGGGCTGACGCACCCACCGCTGCCACACACTATGCAAGCAGCCCATGCCATACTTGCTGGAGGCTTTTGAGGCATGCCTCCTGTGCCCAGGGCCCATGCGACGCAGCTTCTCTAGCTCGTTCGCTGGGCACTATGTCAAGGGGCTGGCTCATGATGGGTGCCTGTGGCATGGCTTGCGTGCCCACCGCTACCGCACGCTGGGCAAGCAGCCCATGCCGTGCCTGCTGGGGGCTGCCAAGGCATGACTTTCATGCCCAGGGTTCGTGCGACATGGCTCCCCTAGCAAGCTCCCCTAGCACGCTTGTTGGGCACCCTGTCGAAGGGCAGGGACAAGGGGGCTGGCTCGAGATTGGGGCCCGTGGCCTGGCTGGCGCCCCCACCGCTGCAGCACGCTAGGCAAGTAGCCCATGCCAAGCCTGCTAGGGGCTGCCAAGGCATGCCTCCCGTGCCCAAGGTCTGTGTAGGATGGTTCCCCTGGCTCGCTCGCTGGGCACTACGTCGAAGGACAGGGACGACGGGGCTAGCTCGCGATGGGTGCCAGTAGCCTGGCTGGCGTGCCCACCGGTGCTGCACGCTGGGTACTTGGCCCATGCCGTGCCTGCTGGGGGCTGCCGAGGCATGCCTCCTGTGCCCAGGGTCCGTCCGAAACGGCTCCCCTGGTTCATTCGCTATGCACTACGTCGAGGGACAAGGACAATGGGGCTGGCTCACGATGGGCGCCAGTGGCCAGGCTGGCGCGCCCACCGCTGCCGCACGCTGGGCACTTGGCCTATGCCGTGCCTGCTGGGGGCTGTCAAAGTGTGCCTCCCGTGCCTGGGGCCCATGCGACTCTACTCCCCTGGCTCGCTCACTAGGCACTATGTCAACGGTCGGGGACGCGGGGGCTGGCTCACGATAGGTGCCACTGGCCTCGCTGGCTCGCCCACAGCTACCACATGCTGGGCACTTGGCCCATGTCGTGCCTACTGGGCGCTGCCGAGGCATGACTCTAGTGCCAAGGGTCCATGCGATGCAACTCCCCTGGCTCGCTCGTTGGGCACCATGTGGAGGGGCAAGGACGAGGGGGCTAGCACGCGATGGGCACCCGTGGCCTTGTTGGTGTGCCCACCGCTGTCGCATGCTAGGGAAGCAACCCATGCCGTGCCTGTTGGGGGCTGCCGAGGCATGCATCCTGTGCCCAATATCCTTGCGACACGGCTCCCCTAGCTCGCTCGCTAGGCACTACGTCAAGGACGAGGGGGCTGGCTTACGATGGGCGCCACTGGCTTGGCTGGCGTGCCCACAGCTGCCGCACGCTGGGCAAGCAGCCCATGCCGTGCTTGCTGGGCACTGCCAAGGCATGCCTCCCATGCCCAGTGTTTGTGTGACATGGCTCCCCTGGTTCGCTCACTGGGTAGTACTTTACCATGGGACAGCATCAAGGGACAAGTTTCTGTTAGATATATATATTTTTATTGGAGTAACACTTGGTTCCCCAATGCTTCCCGATATGTTTTCAAGTGTTTTTTTCCTTGTGTTTCTCATTCTCCACAAGCCCAAGGGACTTGCTTCTTTCTCCAGGTCATTATCTTGAGGGACGATTTCAAACCTCAAAGCATCGATTGCCGAAAAGAGAGGGACAATTGTTGTGGGGGGTTCGAGAGGGGGGGGGGGGCGGAGGGACGAATCGAAGTGACAAAGGGTTGAATCTTACTGGATCATGGTAGCAAGGCCACTCTGCCACTTACGATACCTCGTCGCGTATTTAAGTCGCCTGCAAATGATTCTACCTGTCGCTCGGTGGGAATCACACTTCAAGGTAGCCCACTAGGCTCCTCCGTCGCGCGGGCTAGGCCAACGATACGTGCCTTTGGGGGCTGGGTGGCCCCTACTGCAGCTCCGCAATCGGGCAACGGCTGCATGCATTGCTTCTAGCTCGGATTCTGACTTAGAGGCATTTAGTCATAATCCAGTGCACAGTAGCTTCGCGCCACTAGCTTTTCAACCAAGCGCGATGACCAATTGTGCGAATCAATGGTTCCTCTCGTACTAGGTTGAATTACTATCATGAGGGGGGCATCAGTAAGGTAAAATTAACTTGTCTCATGACGATCTAAACCCAGCTCACGTTCCCTATTGGTGGGTGAACAATCCAACACTTAGTGAATTTTGCTTCACAATGATAGGAAGAGTCGACATCGAAGGATTAAAAAGCCACGTCGCTATGAACACTTGGCTGCCACAAGCCAGTTATCCTTGCGGTAACTTTTCTGACACCTCTAGCTTTAAATTTCGAAGATCTAAAGGATTGATAGGCCACGCTTTCACGGTTCGTATTCGTACTGGAAATAAGAATCAAACGAGCTTTTACTCTTTTGTTCCACATGAGATTTTTGTTCTCGTTGAGCTCATCTTAGGACACCTGCGTTATCTTTTAACAGATGTGCCGCCCCAGCCAAACTGCCCACCTGACAATGTCTTCCGCCCAGATCAGCCAGCCGAAGCCGACCTTGGGTCCAAAAAGAGGGGCGACGCCCCGCCTCTGATTCACGAAATAAGTAAAATAATGGTAAACGTAGTAGTCTTTCACTTTCGCCGTTTTTGGCTCCCACTTATCCTACACCTCTCAAGTCATTCCACAAAGTCGGACTAGAGTCAAGCTCAACAGGGTCTTCTTTCCCCGCTGATTCTACCAAGCCCGTTCCCTTGGCTATGGTTTCCTTGGATAATAGACAAGGACAGTGGGAATCTCGTTAATCCATTCATGTGCGTCACTAATTAGATGACGAGGCATTTGGCTACCTTAAGAGAGTCATAGTTAATCCTGCCGTTTACCCACGCTTGGTTGAATTTCTTCACTTTCACATCCAGAGCACTGGGCAGAAATCACATTACGTGAGCATCCGCAGGGACCATCGCAATGCTTTGTTTTAATTAAATAGTTGGATTCCCATTATCCATACTAGTTTTGAGTTGGCTGTTTAACGCCCAGGGAAGGCCCTTGAAGGAACTGTTCCTAGTCCATCCCCAGCCGGCATGCGACGACCCGCTCTCACCGCGGTAGCAACTCGAGCAGTCTACTGACTGCTGACGGGTTCGCTAATGGGACTCCTATGCCCAGCCCTCAAAGCCAATCCTTTTCCCAAGGTTACGGATCCATTTTGTCGACTTCCCTTGCCTACATTGTTCCATCAACCAGAGGCTATTCACCTTGGAGACATGATGCGGTTATGAGTACAACTTGGCATGGGAGGCACTTGGTCCTCCAGATTTTCAAGGGCCATTGGGGGCACACCGAACACCACGCGACGTGCGGTGCTCTTCCAGTCGCTGGACCCTACCTTCGACTGAGCCGTTTCCAGGGTGGGCAGGTTGTTAAACAGAAAAGATAACTCTTTTCGAGGCCCCTGTCGACATCTTCGGACTCCCTAACATTATCGTCAGTCGCCACGTCCTGATTTCAAAATTTTAACCGGATCTCCTTTCGAAGCTTGTGTCGAGGCGCTATCCGATGGGCTTCCCTCGTCTCTTAGGATCGACTAACCCATGTGCAAGTGTCGTTTACATGGAACCTTTCCCCTTTTCGGCCTTCAAAGTTCTCATTTGAATATTTGCTACTACCACCAAGATCTGCACTAATGGTCGCTATGCAAAAGGGCTCGCGCCTCGAGTTTTGCGACAACCACCACGCCCTTCTACTCATTCCAATTACCAGACTCAAAGAGCCCGGTATTGTTATTTATTATCACTACCTCCCTGTGTCAGGATTGGGTAATATGCATGCCTGCTGCCTTCCTTGGATGTGGTAGCCGTTTCTCAGGCTCCCTCTCTGGATTTGAACCCTAATTCTCCATCACTCGTCACTACCATAGTAGGTGTCACACCATCAGTTGCGGGATCAGCATAACTCTAGTATGATGGCGGTAGATGCATCCACCTAACCAGCCCAACTTTCTAAGCCTGTGCCAAAAAAATTATAAGAGCTAACAATGCAAAATGCAAAGTAAGAAGACGGTATTACGAGAACTCTTTCTCAACCTTTATTGAAAATAAAGCAACTCTTTACAAAAGAAGGGTCTCTCTCTAAGAGCACCCAAAGCCACTAGCTACCCACACACTTGAGTTTGTATTACTCGATGTGTTTACAATTGAACCCAAGCCCCCTTTTTATACTAGTTGAGGAGTGTCCGACTCAAACACTCTCTCTTAGTTATCCCACGTTTTTCGAATAGGCCACCCAATCTTGATCACGAATCTTTATCTCATTGAGGCTTATCTTCAAAGTTTGGATAACATCCTTCTCTTGCAAGGACTTTCCTTGAGTCAAGGATCTCATCTCCTTTGAAGTCTTCTCTAAGCCTTCTTATCCGCTTTTAATCAGTTTGGATAGGCTTGAGGAGATGGTTTCCATTCAGGACTCTTTTCGAACCTTATCTCCCTTGGCTTTCAAGATAGACATCTCTTTCTTATCCTTCTATCGCCGTGATCCTTCTCTAGCCAATAGCCAGATCCTTTTTTTGTTGAATATCTTTGCTTGCTAGACTTTCCATCCATGTCAACCTGGGTTCCCGAATTCTGCCCTATGTTCCTGTCACTAGACATATTCGCACCACCATGTGCTGGTGCTTGCTTGAGGCGTCTCTGCCACTTTCCCTTTAAGCGGGCTTATGGGTCTGTTTGTGTGCTTCATCCCTCGCTCCACAATGCGCCCTACTCACCATCGAATCTCGCCACTGTAAGTATGAAACTCGATTTCTCACCATGTCTCTCGCATTCGTTTTCATATCTAACTCATGCGTTTTTGCCTTGCTAGCATGGTCCTCCACACTTGTAGGTCCGGGCATGGAGCAAGACTTACCATGCCTATGCCTTGGTACTCAAATTCAAGGGTCTGACAAACCACCCCCACCAAAAGAGCCTGACGCCCTCGTCGGTTTAGTGTTGTGATACGCCCTGATCTGGTCCTTGAATTGCCACAATGTGGTATCTTTCTCCCAATTCGCATCCACCTCATTGGTGCCTTTCCATTGGACTAGGTAGTATGTCCTCCGATTCATCTTACTATAGCTCTCTGTTCGATGATCAAGGATTTGCTCTTTTTCCTTGTCAAATTGAACTCGAGTTACCGATGGTACACGCTTAGCTTGCTTGCGTCTGCGATCGGCATCTTCTTAAAACTGTTTGAGGAAGCTCACGTGGAATGTGAAGTGTAACTTTAGATGTTGCGGTAGCTTCAACCTGTAAGCTACTGCTCTAACTTTCTTCTCGATCTCGAACGGTCCATCATACCTTGGGATAAGGCCTCGATAAACTCCCTTCTTCGTGATTTTCTTCCAAATTTGGGGTGTCAGCTTCAGTAGCACCTTGTCCCTAACTTGGAACTCAGCATAACGTCTCTTTTTGTCAGCATATTTCTTCATACGCCTCTGTGCCTTAAAACAGCTATCCCTCACTTCATCAATCAACTCTTGCTTATCCTGAGCATAGTGGTAGGCTGCTGGACAACTTCCTTGGCTCTTCTGCTTGGCTATCTCATGGGGCGTCGTTGGTTGTTGCTCGAAAGCTACCTCTATGAAACTTAGACCTATCGATGACGAGTGATGGATGTTGTAGCAAAACTATGCTACATCCAATAATTCAAGCCAATCTCTTTGGCTTGCAATCACGTAGTGCTGCAAATATTCCTCCAGCAAGCTATTTACCCTCTTCGTTTGACCGTCTATCTGTGGATGGTTTGCTGTGGAGAATTTGAGTTCTGTTGCCATCATGTTTAGCAACGCTGCCAAGAATCTTCCCGTGAATCTGGCATCTCTATCACTCATAATATCTTTCGGCACCCAAACAACTTAACAACATGTTTGAAAAACATCTTAGCGGCCATATGAGCTGGGCACGCTCGAGTAACAGGAACAAAGATAGCATACTTTGAGAACCTATCAACAATCACCATTATAGCGGATAGTTCCTTTACCTTTGGGAAGCCCACAATGAAATCCATCGACACTGACTCCTATGGGTGTTCCAGAATGGGCAAGGGTTGGAGCAAACTCGCCTCCCTCCTTTTATTCGTTTTGTCCTGTTGGTACACTAAGCATGTGCGAACATAGGCCTCCACATCTTGCATCAATCTTGGGCCAGTAATAGGCTCTTGTAAGTAGTGCGAGCATCCTCTCGATGCCTGGGTGACCTGCCCATAGCAGGTCATGGGTTTTCCTCAGCAACTGTTTTCGAAGTCCTCCAGACTTTGGCACAAACAGTTTGTCTCCTCGAGCATATAGCAACCCATCCTCGATCCAGTATCTTTGGATCAAGCCTTTGCTCACCTCCTCCATGAGTCAGGCATACTCGGTATCTTCCCCAGCTACCGATCTTATTTGCTCGAGTAAGTCGTTCTGGACACCCGTCAGAGCAGCCACATAAGTTTGCAGTTCAATGCGGCTTAGTGCATCAGCAACAATGTTTTGTTTCCCTGGTTTGTGTTCCCACATAAAATCAAACTTCGCCACAAACTCTTGCCATCTTGTTTGTTTCGGATATAGCTTTTTCTGTGAGCAAAAATTGGTATTAGCGACATTGTCAGTAATTACCTTAAATTTCATCCTAAGAAAGTAATGCCACCATGTCCCTAGGCAATGGACAACAACCGTCATCTCCTTTTCATGAGTCGAATAATGCTGCTCTGCATCCTTGAGTTTTCGACTCTTGAATGCCATAGGATGGCCATTCTACACCGACACACCCCCAATTGCTCGATCAAAAGCGTCTGTGACTACCTCCAATGGCTCTTCAAAGTTTGATAGGGATGGCACTGGTTCCGAGGCTACTGCCTGTTTTAATCCCTCGAAAGCCTTGTTGCATTCATCGGTCCACACCCACGGGCTATCTTTCTTTAGCAAGCCCATTAAAGGGTTGCTCTTGCTTGAATATCCTTTGATGAACAATCTGTAATAGTTTGCGAGCCCAAGGAATGATCTCAATTTAGCAACTTTTTGCGGGGCTGGCCACTCCATGATGGCCTTCACTTTCCTTTCATCCATCTGTATCTGTCCATTCTTGACCCAATGTCCTAAGAATGGCACTTCTTACTTGTAAAACTCACATTTTTCCTTCTTAATGTACAGCTGGTGCTCTCGCAACCATATCAATACTTGCCGCAAATGGTTTTCGTGGTCGTCTAAGCTCGCTATAGACCACAATGTCATCCAAGTAGACTACCATAAACTTGTCCAAAAACTCAAACAATACGTCATTCATAAGATTGCAAAAGGTAGCAAGTGCATTGGTTAGCTCGAAGGGCATCACCATGAACTCATAAGAGCCGTACCTTGTGACGCATGCGGTTTTTGCTTCGTCCCCCTCAGCTATTCTGACTTGCTAGTATCCCAACTACAAGTTTAGCTTTGTAAAGTACTTGGCCCTTGATAACTGATCAAATAAGTCAGTAACGTTTGGCACTGGATATTTGTTCTTTATCGTTATCTTGTTTAATGCTCAGTAATCAACGCACATTCTCAGCAAGCCATCTTGTTTTCGCTAGAATAGCACAGGTGCTCGATAAGGGGCCTTTGAGGTTGAATGAAACCCGCTTCCAACAGCTCATCTAGTTGCTTCCGTAGTTCGGCTAGTTCTGACAGGGGCATTCGATATGGCACTTAAGTAAGGGGTCTAGCATCCGGAAGTAACTCGATCATATGATCAAGATTCCTCCTTGAAGGCAATGTCTTGGGGAGCTCCGGTGGCATCATGTCGCTGAATTCCCTCAACACTTCAGTGATCTTGTCGGGGACCTTTACAACTTGATCTGGTTTTGCCACAAATAGTGCTACCACCATCATCACTTCACCCTTCTGCAATCCTGACTTAAGTTGCTTTGTAGATTGCAACCTAATCGGTTTCTTGTCTGCCGAAAGCTCTCTTGTTGCTTCTGTTCTGATTAGGCTCAGGGCTCGCTCATCAGCCACGTGTAGTCCACCTAAGTGGGGCATCACTGATGCCTTGGTTTGTCTGAAGAATTTTAGACCCAAGATAACATTAAAGTCATCTAACTGAGTTATCATGAAGTTAGACGTACCTTTCCATTTGCCTACTTTAAGGGTTGTAGTGACAGCTCCGCATACTGCCTTTGCCTCAGCATTCACTACTTTGAACTTGACCGAGGCTAGAGAAAGCTTAAGCCTGAGCTTTCCCACTTCTCTTTCTATGATGAAATTGTTGGTAGCTCGCATATCCAACATTACCATTGCATCCTTCCCGTTTACCTTCATCGGGACATAGATCAACCCTTTCTGCAAGTTCTTGGGTGTGATCGCATTTAGCAACTGGATTGGATTCACCTGAGTTGTGGCATTCCCTTCCTTTTCCTTGGAGGAATCCTCTGCTGCCATGAGCGCCGCTAACTTCTCCTTGCGAGGACAGTCGCGTGCTCTATGTGGCCCGTTGTATAAGAAGCGACTCCCTTGGTCCACATTCTTTCCCTTTCCTTTCAAAGGGGATGAGCCCCAAGGCTTGCTGGACTCAGCATTCTTCTTTTTCTTACCCTTGCCATTGGGCTTTTTCATCTCTTTTCCAACCTTCCCTCATTTCTCACCTTTCTTTTCGGGAGTACCACCCGTGTACTTGAAATCCACCAAGCTATCCGCCACAAAAAATGCTGACGGCAAGTCTTTGACACCTTGCCGCCTCAGTTCTGCTTGAGCCCATGGTTTTAAGCCTGATAGGAAGTTAAACAACCAATCCTCCTCTGACATGTTCTTCATGTCCAGCATCAGTGAATTGAATTCCTTGACAAAGTCACGCACTGAACCTGTGTGCTTTAGGCATTTTAGTTGTTCCTTAGCCATGAACGAGGTGTTGCATGGCAGGAATTACTCCTTCAATTCCCCTTTGAGTGCCTCCCATGAATCAATGCTAGGCCTTCCCATGATATCGTCATCTTGCATACGAGTGTGCCACCACAACTTAGCATCACCAGATAAGTGCATGAATGTGATCATTACCTTGTCATTTTCGGGCACTCTAGTAGCTTTAAAGTACTGCTCCATATCCCATAAGAAGTTCTCCAACTCCTTCGTTTTCCTTTCTCCAGAGAACGGCTTTGGTTCTGGCACCTTTAGCTTAGCCATAGTAGAGTTTGCCCTTACCGTAGGGGTATGAAGAGCCCTTTTTAGCAACCCGTTCTCGATCTCAAGGCTCCTCATGGTTTCTTTTAGGTTTTCGATGTCCTTTTCCATTGAGGATTATTGCTCGGTGATTGTCTCCATCAACTCAGCTAGCATGCATGTTGATCCCTCCGTCAGTGCACCAACGATCTCTTCCAACCAAGCGACATGCTCTCGCATTGACTCACTCCCTCTTGGCATGGCGCCTTGGCAGCGATAAGATCAACCACGAGTTTGAGAGAAAGTGGTGATCGAAACTGCGCTCTGATACCAAACTATCACACCGTTGGTTGCGGAATTAGCGCAACTCTAGTGTGGTGGTGCTAGATGTGTCCACCTAACCAGCCCAACTTTCTAAGCCTGTGCCAAAAGAAGAATAAGAGCCAACAATGCAAAATGCAAAGTATGAGGATGGTATTACGAGAACTCTTTCTCAATCTTTATTGAAAATAAAGGAACTCTTTACAAAAGAAGGGTCTCTCACTAAGAGCACCCAAAGCCTCTAGCTACCCACACACTCGAGTTTGTATTACTCGATGTGTTTACAACTGAACCCAAGCCCCTTTTTACACTAGTTGAGGAGTGTCCTACTCAAACACTATCTCTTAGTTATCCCACGTTTTTCGGATAGGCCACCCAATCTTGATCACGAATCTTTATCTCATTGAGGCTTATCTTCAAAGTTTGGATAGTATCCTTCTCTTGCAAGGACTCTCCTTGAGTCAAGGATCTCATCTCCTTTGAAGTCTTGTCTAAGTCTTCTTATCTGCTTTCAATTGGTTTGGATAAGCTTGAGGAGGTGGTTTCTGTTCAGGACTCTTTGCGAGCCTTATCTCCCTTGGCTTTCGGGATAGACATCTTTTTCTTATCCTTCTATCGCCTTAATCCTCCTCTAGCCAATAGCCATATCCTTTCTTTGTGGAATATTTTCGCTTGTTGGACTTTTCATCCATGCCAAGCTGGGTTCCCAGATTCTGCCCTGTGTTCTCGTCACTGGACATATTCGTACCACCATGTGCTGGTGCTTGCTTGAGGCATCTCTGCCACTTTCCCCTTAAGTGGGCTTATGGTTTGTTTGTGTGCTTCACCCCTCGCTTCACAATGTTCCCAACTCACCATCAAATCTCGCCACTATATGTATGAAACTTGATTTCTCACCAAGTCTCCCACATTCGTTTTCATATCTAACTCATGTATTTTTGCCTTGCTAGCATGGTCCTCCACACTTGTAGGTCCAGGCATGGAGCAAGACTCACCATGCCTACACCTGGGTACTTAGATTCAAGGGTCTGACAGTAGGTAACTATTCTACCATCAAAAGTTGATAAGGTAGAAATTTGAATGATGCGTCGCCGGCATGATGGCCTTGCGATCTGTCGAGTTATCATGAATCATCAGAGCAACGGGCGAAGCCCACGTCTATCTTTTATCTAATAAATGCGTCACTTCCAGAAGTCAGGGTTTGTTGCACGTATTAGCTCTAGAATTACTATGTTTATCCGAGTAGTAGGTACCATCAAACAAACTACAATTGATTTAATGAGCCATTCGCAGTTTTACAGTCTAAATTAGTTCATACTTACACATGCATGGCTTAATCTTTGAGACAAGTGTATGACTACTGGGAGGATCAACCAGGTAGCATCCTTCTAGACACTGCGCCAATTAGGACTGAAGCATTCCACAAGGCTCGTTGAGGCCAAAGTTGTCACGGTCATCGTTCAAAATCAATGGGACGTAGGACAAAAGCATTCGCTTGGACAGGCAGAGGCTGAGGCCATTCCTATAGTAACACTTTTTGCACCTGAAGGGACAACTGAGTGCCCTTGTGCCAAAGCAGCCACATGCCGAAGCAAGTCGCACTTCGAGCATGAGGCCCAGCTTAGGTTTCCACTCATGCCCGCAAGGGACATGGTGCAAAGACAACCGACTCAAATCATCGAATTTTGTTTGTGAAGGCACGCAACACAGGGTCTTGATGTCACCCACGAAAAGCCAACGTATGGCTCGGGGTAGAGCTTGAAGCGACGTGCTAGCCGACAATTCGATGCAGGAGCATGGAGCCTGCCAATGCGCACGACTAGATCACCACTCACATGCCGCACGTACAAATGGGCAGCAACAGCACCAACGAGCTGCAAGCCGACAAGCGAAAGGCCCATCGATCATGCAGGTCATCGAGTGCTGCCGCACCCAAGCCACTAAGCGCGAAATCGTTTTGATAGTAAGGGACGATTATTCGATTGCAAGGGACCATTGATGAGGCCTTGGCAGCAAGGGTGTCACGCGGTGCCCAGTCTAGCCATGTGGCTCGCTCGATGCTAACGGCCGATGATCGTGTCGTCGATCGGGCTGCGCAACGAGTCCGCCTCAGCAAGCCTGAGCGTCGAGATCCAACCACGCATCCGTCGCCTCGAGGGCCTCCAATGAAGCACTCCGCATGCTCGAAATCCCCCCAGCAATTTGGCCCTCGCGTAACATGCATCATTGTTAGCTTCGCCGCCCACACTGTTGTGCTTGTCTAGCCACATCCCAGCTCATTATCCCACGATTTAGCGGACATTTTTCCCACTGATGAGCCCTTGGCAGTACGAGTGTCACGTCGTGCCCAAGCTTGTCGTGTGGCTCGCTCGATGCTAACGGCTGACGATCGTGTCATCGATCACGCTGCACAACGAGTCCGCCTAGGCAAGCCTGAGCATCGGGATCCAACCATGCATCCACCGCTTCGAGGGCCTGAGACGAAGCACTCCGCATCCTCAAAATCCCCCCAGTGATTTGACCATTGCGTAACATGCATCATCGTTAGCTTCGTCGCCGACACCGTCAAGCTTGTCTAGCCACATCCCAGCTCATTATCCCATGAATTTTCTTGTTTTGTTGCCCGCAATTTATCGGATTTCGTTTCCCATGTTTTCCCCACTCCGTTGGCTATTGATTGGGCATCCCACACTCTTGGGCCAACGTCGCTAGCTGCCTACCTGCCGACGGTGGTGGCTGCCACAGCCACGCACCACCGGCTGGATGGGCAAGGCAGCAAAGCCCTGCCCATGCCATGCGCGTTGGGTTCCCCAAACCCTGCGCCTGCCCATGTAGGATGGGCAAGGGGGTGCACGCATGGCCCGTTGGCACCCAGCGAGCTAGGTGACCACCTCCCCCTAAACATCAGGGGTAGACTTCTCATGAATTACACTATTTATTTGAGTCATTTTGGGACCAATTCTGCGATGAAAAGACCGTCAATTCACACCAATTTCGCAAATGGGCATTGCGACCAACAGGCTGGGGCAGCTGTGCCTCTGCCTGGCCCAGGGTGCATGCTGGCTGCCCTGTCCAGCTCACCTCCAGCCACCTCGTGGCTGCCCACAGCGTCCATCACAGCCAGGGGACACGGCCAAGCCCAGCTTGCCCATAAAATCAACACCCACAGCACGTGCCGAGCTTCATAGCATGCTTGCGGCTGGCTCGCGTGGGGCACCCCTGCCAAGGCTGGCGCCATGCCAGTTGGGGACTGCTATGGCACCCCTGGCTCACACGCTGGGCACCATGTCGAGGGGCAGGGACAAAGGGGCTAGCTCGCGACGGGCGCCCGTGGCCTGGCTGGCGCGCCAACCGCTGCCGCACGCTAAGCAAGCCGCCCATGCCATGCATGCTGGGGGCTGCCGATGCATGCCTAGGGTCTGTGCGATGCGGCTCCCCTGGGTCGCCCACTGGGCACCATGTCGAGGGCAGGGACAAGGGGGCTGGCTCCTGATGGAAGCCTGTGGCCTGGCTGGTGCACCCACTGCTGTTGCACGCTAGGCAAGCAGCCAATGTCATGCCTACTGCGGGCTTCCGAGGCATGCCTGCCATGCCCAAGGTCCGTGCAACACGGCTGCAGTGGATCGCTCGTTGGGCACCATGTTGAGGGGCAGGGACGAGGGGGCTGGCTCGCGATGGTCGCTAGTGGCCTGCCTTGTGCGCCTACCGCTGCCGCACGCTGGGCAAGCATCCCATGCCGTGCCTACCGGGGGCTGCCTAGGCATGCCTCCCATGCTCAGGGTCTATGCGATGCGGCTTCCCTGGCTCGCTCGCTGGGCACCATGTCGAGGGGCAGGGGGGTGGGGGCTGCCTCGCAATAGGCGCCCGTGGCCTGGCTGGCGCGCCCACCGCTGCCACACGCTGGGAAAGCAACCCATACCATGCCTGCTGGGGGCTCCTAAGCATGCCTCCTGTGCCCAGGTCTGTGCGACACGGCTCTCTTGGCTCGCTCGTTGGGCACCATGTCGAGGGGAAGGGACAAGGGGGCTGGCTCGATATGGGTGCCTGTGGCCTGGCTAGCGCGCCCACCGCTGCCGCACACTGGGCAAGAAGCCCATGCCATGCCTAATGGGGGCTTCCGAGGCATGTGTCCTGTGCCCAGGGTTAGTGTGATGCAGTTCCCCTGGATCACTTATGGGCACCATGTCGAGGGGCAGGGACGATGGGGTTGGCTCGCGATGGGCGCTCGTGGCCTGGTTGGTGCGACCACTGCTGCCGCACAATGGGCAAGCAACCCATGCCATTCCTGCTGGGGACTGCCAAGGCGTGTCTCCCATGCCCAGGGTTCGTGCGATGCGAGTCCCCTGGCTCCTTCACTGGGAACCATGTCGAGGGTTAGGGATGAGGGGGCTAGCAAGTGATGGGTGCCAATGACCTCGCTGGTGCGCCCACCGCTGCCGCATGCTGGGCAAGCAGCCCATGCCGTGCCTACTGCGACTGCCGAGGCATGCTTCCCGTGCCCAATGTCCGTGTGACGCGGCTCCCTTTGCTCGCTCACTGGGTAGTACTTTACCGAGGGACAGCATCGAGGGACAAGTTTCTGTTAGATATATATTTTTTTTTATTAGAGTGACACTTGGTTCCCCAATGCTTCCTGATATGTTTCCAAGTGTTTTTCCTTGTGTTTCTCATTCTTTACAAGCCCAAAGGACTTACTTCTTTTTCCAAGTCATTATCTTGAGGGACGATTTCAGACCTTGGGGCATCGATTGCCGAAAAGAATGGGACAATTGTTGTGAGGGTTCGGGAGGGGGGGAGGAACGAATCGAAGTGATAAAGGGCTGAATCTCTGTAGATCAGCCACTTACAATTGTTGCAAGGCCACTCTGCCACTTACAATACCCCATCGCGTATTTAAGTTGTCTGCAAATGATTCTACCGGTCGCTCAGTGGGAATCGCACTTCAAGGTAGCCAGTGAGGCTCCTCTGCCGCGCCAGCTTGGCTAATGACACATGCCTTTAGGGGTCGGGAGGCATCACTTCTAGCCCAGATTCTAACTTAGAGTCGTTTAGTCATAATCCAACGCATGGTAGCTTCGCGCCACTGGCTTTTTAACCAAGTGCGATGTCTTGTACTAGGTTGAATTACTACTGCGACGCGAGCATCAGTAGGGTAAAACTAACCTGTCTCACAATGGTCTAAACCCAGCTCACGTACCCTATTGGTGGGTGAACAATCCAACACTTGGTGAATTCTGCTTCACAATGATAGGAAAAGTCGACATCAAAGGATCAAAAAGTAACGTCACTATGAACACTTGGCTGCCACAAGCCAGTTATCCTTGTGATAACTTTTCTAACACCTCTAGCTTCAAATTTCGAAGGTCTAAAGGATCAATAGTCCACGCTTTCACGGTTCGTAGTCGTACTAGAAATCAGAATCAAACGAGCTTTTACCCTTTTGTTCCATATGAGATTTCTGTTCTCGTTGAGCTCATCTTAGGACACCTGCATTATCTTTTAACAGATATGCCGCCCAACCAAACTCCCCACCTGACAATGTCTTCCGTTTACCTGCGCTTGGTTGAATTTCTTCATTTTCACATTCAGAGCACTGGGTAGAAATCATATTGCGTGAGCATCTGCAGGGACCATTGCATTGCTTTGTTTTAATTAAACAATCGGATTCCCCTTGTCCGTACCAATTTTGAATTAGCTGTTTGACGCTCGGGGAGGCCCCCGAAGAAATCATTCCCAATCCATCCCCCAGCTGACACGCAACGACCCGCTCTCACCATCGGAGCAGCTCAAGTAGTCCACCGACAGCCGATGGGTTTGGGATTGGGACCCCCATGCCCAGCCCTCAGAGCCAATCCTTTTCCCGAGGTTACGGATCCATTTTGCTGAATTCCCTTGTCTACATGGTTCCATCGACCAGAGGCTATTCACCTTGGAGACCTGATGCGGTTATGAGTATGATCGGGCGTGGGAGGCACTCAGGTCCTTTGGATGTTTAAGGGCAGTTAGGGGCGCATCTAACTCCACAGAAAGGATAACTCTTCTAGTTGCTGGACCTTACCTATGGTTGAGCTGTTTCTAGGGTGGGCAGGCTGTTAAACAGAAAGGATAACTCTTTCTGGGGCCCTCACCAATGTTTACGGACTCCTTAACATTACCATTAGTCTCTACATCCTGGTTCTGAAATTTTAACAGGATCCCCTTTTGAAGCTCACGCTGAGGTACTATCCGACGGGCTTCCCCCGTCTCTTAGGATTTGACTAACCCATGTGCAAGTGCCGTTCACATGGAACCTTTCCCCTCCTCGGCCTTCAAAGTTCTCATTTGAATATTTGCTACTACCACCAAGATTTGCACTAATGGTCACTCCGCCCGGCCTCGCGCCCCGGGTTTTACAGCGACCACTGCGCCCTCCTACTCATTGGGGCTTGGCCCTCGCCCTAACGATCAAGTATAGGTCGCACACTTCAGCACCGTTCATTTTTGGGGCTAGTTGATTCGGCAAGTGAGTTGTTACACACTCCTTAGCGAATTTTGACTTCCATAACCACCGTCCTACTGTCTTAATCGACCAACACCCTTTGTGGGTTCTAGGTTAGTGCACAATTGTGCACTGTAACCCGACTTCTAGTTCATCTCGTATCACCATTTTTGCTTACCAAAAATGGCTCACTTGGAGCTCTCAATTTCGTGGGATGACTCAACGAAGTAGCCGCCCCGTACTACCTATTTAAAGTTTGAGAATAGGTCGAGGGCATTGCGCCCCCAATGCCTCTAATCATTGGCCTTACCTGAGAGAACTCGCATATGAGCTCTAGCTATCTTGAGGGAAACTTCGGCGGGATCTAGCTACTAGACGATTTGATTAGTCTTTCGCCCTTATACCCTAGTCAAACGAACGATTTACACGTTAGTATCGCTATGGGCCTCCGCCAGAGTTTCCTCTGGCTTCGCCCCGCTCAGGCATTTATCACTATCTTTCGGGTCCTGACAGGCATACTCGCACTCAAACCCTTCATAAAAGATCGAGGTCGATCGGCAGATCACCCACGAGGGATCCCGCCAATCAGCTTCCTTACGCCTTACGGGTTTATTCATTCGTTAACTTGCACGCATGTCAAACTCCTTGGTTCGTGTTCCAAGACAGGTCGAATGGGGAGCTCGCTGGCTGACGTTGGGAGCCAACAAGTGCCAAAGCATCACCACGATGGCGCGCGTTGCCAGCCACGATCTTGACAATGACGTCTCCGTGAGCGTATCAAAGGCTCGGGCTTAGGTCGCCGTCACGATCCGTGTCGCTCCGCACCCCGAGTCGATAGACAGACTGGCTCGTGGCCGTTCCACATCCGACTGAGGTGCATCGTCGGCCTTCATCCGCTTCCCTCCCGATAATTTCAAGCACTCTTTGACTCTCTTTTCAAAGTCATTTTCATCTTTTCCTCGCGGTACTTGTTCACTATCGATCTCTCGCCCGTATTTAGCCTTGGACAAAATTTACCGCCCTATTGGGGCTGCATTCCCAAACAACCTGACTCGTTGACAGCGCCTCATGGTGCGACAGGGTCCAGGCGAGACGGGGTTCTCACCTTCTTCGGTGCCCCTTTCCAGGGGACTTGGGCCCCGGTCTGTCACTGAGGACGCTTCTCCAAACTACAATTCGGGGGGTCAAGGGCGCATGATTTTCAAGCTGGGCTTTTCCCGGTTCGCTCGTCGTTAGTAGGGGAATCCTTGTTTGTTTCTTTTCCTCCACTTATTGATATGCTTAAACTCAGCGGGTGGTCCCGCCTAACCTGGGGTCGCATCTCAATCGATCATTGGGTCCGTGAACTGCGAGTGAGTGACACGTGCCTGAGGGAGCACGAGGCTTTCTCTATTACCACCAAGCCATGACGCGGTGTCGCTCAAGGCTCTTTTTTAGGCCAAACGCGAGCCGAAGGCGCACGAGAGGCCAACATCCACCTCGCGATGGGCCCTCCCCTCCCTGAAGGGAAGAGGGGGGGTCGAGGGCGACGGTGCTTGACACCCAAGCAGACGTGCCCTCAATCTGATGGCTTCGGGCGTACCTTGCGTTCAAAGACTCGATGGTTCACGGGATTCTACAATTCACACTAAGTATTGCATTGCGCTACGTTATTCATCAATGCGAGAGCCGAGATATCCATTGCCGAGAGTCATTTTAGACATCATTTAGGGATGACACAACTGCTAGCTGTGCATCGAGATCGAGAAGACTAGGGCATTCTTTTTCATTCTATGAAGAGCTGATGACTCGCGCTTACTAGGAATTCCTCGTTGAAGACCAATAATTGCAATGATCTATCCCTATCAAGATGAAATTTCAAAAATTACCCGGGCCTGTCGGCCAAGGCTATAAACTCATTGAATACATCAGTGTAACGAGCGTGCAGCCCAAAACATCTAAGGGCATCATAGACCTGTTATTGCCTCAAACTTCCTTGGCCTAAGAGGCCATAGTGCCTTTAAGAAGCCAGTCGTAAAGGGTCACCTCCACGTAGCTAGTTAGTAGGCTAAGGTCTCGTTCGTTAATGGAAGTAACCAGACAGATTGCTTCACTAACAAAGAACGGCCATGCACCACCACCCATAGAATCAACAAAGAGCTCTAGGTTTGTCAACTCTTACTATGTCTGTACCTGCTAAGTTTCCCCGTGTTGAGTCAAATTAAGCCGCAAGCTCCACTTCTGGTGGTGCCCTTCAATTAATTCCTTTAAGTTTCAGCCTTGCGACCATGCTCCCCCTAGAACCCTAAGACTTTAATTTCTCATAAGGTGCCAGCAGAGTCCTAAAAGCAACATCCGGAGCGAAATGTGAGGAGCACATCCCCGACAGTAGGGACGAGCCAATCGGTGCACACCATAAGCGGATCGACCGACCCATCCCAAGGTCTAGTTATGAGCTTTTTAACTGTAACAACTTAAATGTAAGCTATTGGAGCTGAAATTACCGCAGCTGCTAGCACCAGTCTTGCCCTCCAATGGATCCTCATTAAGGGATTTAGATTGCACTTATTCTGATTACCAAACTCGAAGAGCCCGGTATTGTTATTTATTGTCACTACCTCCCCATGTTAGGATTGGGTAATTTGCATGCCTGCTGCCTTCCTTGGATGTGGTAGTCATTTCTCAGGCTCCTTCTTCGAAATCGAACCTTAATTCTTCGTCACCCATCACCACCATTGTAGGTGTCACATTGTCAGTTGTAGGATTAGCACAACTCTAGTGTGATGGTGCTAGATGCGTCCACCTAACCAGCCCAACTTTCTAAGCTCGTGCCAAAAGAAGAATAAGAGTCAACAATGCAAAACGCAAAGTAAGAAGACGGTATTATGAGAACTCTTTCTCAACCTTTATTGAAAATAAAGGAACTCTTTACAAAAGAAGGGTCTCTCTCTAAGAGCACCCAAAGCCTCTAGCTAACCCACACACTTGAGTTTGTATTACTCGATGTGTTTACAACTGAACCCAAGCCCCTTTTTTATACTAGTTGAGGAGTGTCCTACTCAAACACTCCCTCTTAGTTATCCCACATTTTTCGGATAGGCCACCCAATCTTGATCACGAATCTTTATCTCATTGAGGCTTATCTTCAAAGTTTGGATAGCATCCTTCTCCTACAAGGACTCTTCTGGAGTCAAAGATCTTATCTCCTTTGAAGTCTTCTCCAAGCCTTCTTATCTGCTTTAAACCAGTTTGGATAGGCTTAAGGAGGTGGTTTCTGTTCAAAGCCTTATCTCCCTAGGCTTTCAAGATAGACATCTCTTTCTTATCCTTCTATCACCTTGATCTTCCTCTTGCCAATAGCCATATCCTTTCTTTGTGGAATATCTTCGCTTGTTGGACTTTCCATCCATGCCAAGTTAGGTTCCCGAATTCTGCACTGTTTTCCCATCATTGGACATATTCGCACCACCATGTGCTGGTGCTTGCTTGAGGCATCTCTGCTGCTTCCCCCTTAAGCGAGCTTATGGGTCTATTTGTGTGCTTCATCCCTCGTTCCACAATGTTCCCAACTCATCAGCGAATCTCGCCACTGTAAGTATGAAACTCGATTTGTCACCAAGTCTCCCGCATTCGTTTTCATATCTAACTCATGCGTTTTTGCCTTGCTAGTGTGGTCTTCCACACTTGTAGGTCCGGGCATGGAGCAATACTTACCATGCCTATGCCTTTGTACTCAAATTCAAGGGTCTGACAAACCACCCCTACCATAAGAGCCCGACGCCCTCGTCGGCTTAGTGTTGTGAAACACCCTGATCTTGTCCTTGAATTGCCACAATGTGGTATCTTTTTCCCAACTCGTATCCACATCACTGGTACCTTTCCACTGGACTAAGTAGTATGTCCTCCAATTCATCTTACTATAGCCCTCTATTAGATGATCAAGGATTTTCTTTATTTCCTTGTCAAATTGAACTCGAGTTACCGATGATGCACGCTTAGCGTGCTTACGTCTATGATTGGCATCTTCCTGAAACTATTTAAGGAAGCTCACGTGGAATGTTGGGTGCATCTTTAGATGTTGTGGTAGCTTCAACCTGTAAGCTACTGCTCCAACTTTCTTCTCGATCTCAAATGGTCCATCATACCTTGGGATAAGGCCTCGATGAACTCCCTTCTTCATGATTTTCTTTCAAATTTGAGGTGTCAGCTTCAGTAGCACCTTGTCTCCAACTTGGAACTCAGCATCACGTCTCGTTTTGTCAACATATTTCTTCATACGCCTCTATGCCTTAAAAGGGTTATCCCTCGCTTGGTCAATCAACTCTTGCTTGTCTCGAGCATAACAGTAGGCTGCTGGCAGCTCCCTTGGCTCCTCTGCTTAGCTATCTCATGGGGCATCGTTGGTTGTTGCCCGAAAGCTATCTCTGTGGGACTTAGACCTGTCGATGATGAGCGATGGATGTTGTAGCAAAACTACGCTACATCCAACAATTCAAGCCAATCTCTTTGGCTTGCAGTCATGTGATGCTGCAAATACTCCTCCAGCAAGCTATTTACCCTCTCCGTTTGACCATCTGTCTATGGATGGTTTGCTGTGGAGAATTTGAGTTCTATTCCTATCATGTTTAGCGACACTATCTAGAATCTTCCCATGAATCTAGCATCTCTGTCACTCACAATGTCTTTTAGGAACCTAAATACTTAACAACATATTTAGAAAACATCTCAGCGGCCGTATCAGCTGGGCACGCTCAAGTAACAGGAACAAAGATAGCATACTTTAAGAACCTATCAACAATCACCATTATAGCAGATAATCCCCTTACCTTTGGGAAGCCCACAATGAAATCCATCGACACCGACTCCCATGGGTGTTTCGGAATGGGCAACGGTTGGAGCAAACCCGCCTCCCTCCTTCTATCCGTTTTGTCTTGTTGGCACACTAAGCATGTGCGAACATAGGCCTCCACATCTTCCATCAACTTGGGCTGGTAATAGGCTCTTGTCAGTAGCGCGAGCATCCTCTCGATGCTCGGAGGACCTGCCCATAGCGGGTCATGGGTTTCCCTCAGCAACTGTTTTCGAAGTCCTCCAAACTTAGGCACAAACAGTCTGTCTCCTCAAGCATATGGCAACCCATCTTCGATCCAATATCTTCAGCTCAAGCCTTTTCTCACTTCCTCTATAAGTCAGGCATATTCGGTATCTTTCCCAGCTATCGATCTTATTTGCTCGAGTAAGTCGCTCTGGACACCCGTCACAGCAGCCACATAAGTTTGCACTTCCACACGACTTAGTGCATCAGCAACAATGTTTTGTTTGCCTTGTTTGTGTTCCCACACAAAATCAAACTCCGCCACAAACTCTTGCCATCTTGCTTGTTTCAGAGATAACTTTTTCTGTGAGTGAAAACAGTATTAGTGACATTGTCAGTAATCACCTTAAATTTCGTCCCAAGCAAGTAATGCCGCCATGTCCCTAGGCAATGGACAACAGTCGTCATCTCCTTTTCATGAGTCGAATAATGCTGCTCTGCATCCTTGAGTTTTTGACTCTTGAATGCCATGGGATGGCCATTCTGCACTAACACACCCCCGATTGCTGGATCAGAAGTGTCTGTGACTACCTCAAATGGCTCTTTAAAGTTTGGTAGGGACAGTACTGGTTCTAAGGCTACCGCCTGTTTTAATCCCTCGAAAGCCTTGTTGCATTCATCGGTCCACACCCACGGGCTATCTTTCTTTAGGAAGTCTGTCGCTCTTGCTCGAATATACTTTGATGAACCGTCTGTAATAGTTTACGATGCCAAGGAATGATCACAATTCAGCAACTTTTCGCTGGGCTAGCCACTCCATGATGGCCTTCACTTTCATTTAATCCATCCATATCTGTCTGTTCCCGACCCAATGTCCCAAGAATGACACTTTTTGCTTGCAAAACTCGCATTTTTCCTTCTTGATGTACAGCTGGTGCTCTCGCAGCTACATCAATACTTGCTGTAAATGCTTTGCGTGGTCGTCTAGGGTCTCGCTATAGACCACAATGTCATCCTAGTAGACTACCATAAACTTGTCCAAAAACTCAAACAATACGTCATTCATAAGATTGCAAAAGGCAGCAGGCGTATCGGTTAGCCCGAAGGGCATCACCATGAACTCATAAGAGCCGTACCTTGTGATGCATGTAGTTTTTCCTTCATCCCCCTTAGCTACTCTGACTTGCCACTATCCTGACCGCAAGTCTAGCTTCGTAAAGTACTTGGCCCTTGATAACCGATCAAATAAGTCAGCAACGTTTGGCACCAGATATTTGTTCTTTACCGTTACCTTGCTTAATGCTCAGTAATCGACGCACATCCTTAGCGAGCCATTTTGTTTTCGCTGGAATAGCACAGGTGCGCCATAAGGGGCCTTTGACAACTGAATGAAACCCGCTTCCAACAGCTCGTCTAGTTGCTTCCATAATTCGACTAGTTCCAATGGGGGCATTCGATATGGAGCTTGAGCAAGGGGTCTAGCATCCGGAAGTAACTCGATCATGTGATCAACATTCCTCCTCGGAGGCAATGTCTTGGGGAGCTCCGGTGGCATCATGTCACTGAATTCCCTAAACTCTTCAGCGATCTTGTCGGGCACCTCTACAACCTGATCTGGTTTTGCCTCAAATAGTGCTGCCACCATCGTCACTTCACCCATCCGCAGTCCAAACTTTAGTTGCTTTGCAGATTGCAACCCAATGTGTTTTTTATCTAATGAAAGCTCTCTTGCTGCTTTGGTTCTGATTAGGCTCAGGGCTCGCTCATCAGCCACGAGTAGTCCACCTAAGTGGGGCATCACTGACGCCTTGGCTTGTCTAAAGAATTCTAGACTTGAGATAACATCGAAGTCATCTAACTGAGTTATCATGAAGTTGGACGTACCTTTCCATTCACCTACCTCAAGGGTCGTAGTGGCAGCTCTGCATACTGCCTTCGCCTCAGCATTCACTGCTTTGAACTTGACCAAGGCTGGAGAAAGATTAAGCCCGAGCTTTCCCACTTCTCTTTTCGTGATGAAATTGTTGGTAGCCCCTGTATCCAACATTGCCATTGCATCATTCTCGTTTACCTTCACCAGGACATAGATCAACCCTTTTTGCAAGTTCTTGGGTGTGATCGCATTCAGCAGCTGGATTGGATTCACTCGAGTTGTGGTATTCCTTTCCTTTTCCTCGAAGGAATCCTCTGCTACCATGAGCGCTGCTAACTTCTCCTTACGAGGACAGTCGCGTGCTCTTTGTGGCCCGTTGCATAAGAAGCAACCCCCTTGGTCCACACTCTTTCCCTTTCCTTTCAAAGGAGATGAGCCGCGAGGCTTGCTGGACTCAGCATTCTTATTTTTCTTTCCCTTGCCATTGGGCTTTTTCATCTCTTTTCCAGCCTTCCCTCGTTTCTCACCTTTCTTTTCGAGAGCACCACCGACATACTTGAAATCCACCAAGCTATCCGCCATGGAAAATGCTGAGGGTAAATCTTGGACACCTTGCTGCCTCAGTTCTGCTTGAGCCCACGGCTACAAGCCTGATAGGAAGTTAAATAACCTATCCTCCTCTGACATGTTCTTGATGTCCAACATCAGTGAACTAAACTCCTTGATGAAGTCACGCACCGAACCTATCTGCTTTAGGCATTTTAGTTGTTCCCTAGCCATGAACGAGGTATTACACGGCAAGAATTGCTCCTTCAATTCCCTTTTGAGTGCCTCCAACGAATCAATGCTAGGCCTTCCCATGATAGCGTCATCCTGCATACGAGTGCGCCACCACAACTTAGCATCACCAGATAAGTACATGGATGTGATCATTACCTGGTCATTTTTGGGCACTCTAGTAGCTTGGAAGTACTGCTTCATATCCGACAAGAAGTTTTCCAACTCCTTGGCGTTCCTCTCTCTAGAGAACGGCTTTGGTTCTGGCGCCTTCAACTTAGCCATAGTAGAGTCTGCCCCTATCGTAGGGGTGTGGGGAGCCCTTTTTAGCAACACGATCTCGGTCTCAAGGCTCCTCACAGTCTCTTTGATGTTTCCGATGTCCTCTGCCATTGAAGATTATCGCTGGGCAATTGTCTCCATTAACTCAGCTAGCGTGCATGTTGATCCTTCCATCAGTGCACCAACGATCTCTTCCAACCAAGCGACATGCTCTCGCATTGACACACTCCCTCCTGGCATGGGGCCTTGGCAATGATAAGATCAACCACGAGTTTGAGAGAAAGTAGTGATCGAAACCGCACTCTGATACCAAACTGTCACATTGTTTGTTGCGAGATCAGCGCAACCCTAGTGTGATGGCGCTAAGTGCGTCCAACTAGCCAGCCCAACTTTCTAAGCCCACGCCAAGCGATGCAGAAGAGACAATAATGCAAAAGCAAAGTAAAGAGACAGTATTACGAGAACTCTTTCTCAACCTTTATTGACAATAAAGGAACTCTTTACAAACGAAGGGTCTCTCCCTAAGAGTACCCAAAGCCTCTAGCTACCTACACACTTGAGTTTGTATTACTCGATGTGTTTACAACTGAACCCAAGCCCCCTTTTTATATTAGTTGAGGAGTGTCCTACTCAAACACTCTCTCTTGGTTATCCTACACTTTTCAGAGATGAGATCCTTGACTCTCCTTTAGTCAAGGATCTCATCTCCTTTGAAGTCTTCTGTAAGCCTTCTTATTTGCTTTTGACCGGTTTGGATAGGCTTGAGGAGGTGGTTTCCGTTTAGGACTTCTTTCGAGCCTTATCTCCCTTGGCTTTCAGGAAAGACATCTCTTTCTTATCCTTCTATCGCCTTGTTCCTCCTCTAGCCGATAGCTATATCCTTTCTTTCTGGAATATCTTTGCTTGCTGGACTTTCCATCCATGCCAAGCTGGGTTCCCAGATTCTGCCCTGTGTTCCCGTCACTGGACATATTCGCACCATTGTGTGCTGGTGCTTGCTTGAGGCATCTTTGCCACTTTTCCCCTAAAGTGGGCTTATGGGTCTGTTTGTGTGCTTCGTCCCTCGCTCCACAACGTTCCCAACTCACCAGCGAATCTCGCCACTGTAAGTATGAAACTCGATTTCTCACCAAGTCTCTCGCATTTGTTTTCATGTCTAACTCATGCATTTTTGCCTTGCTAGCGTGGTCCTCCACACTTGTAGGCCTGGGCATGGAGTAAGATTCGTAATGCCTACGCCTTGGTACTGAGATTCAAGGGTCTGACAGTAGGCAACTATCCTACAATGTCGAGGGGCATGGACAAGGGGCTGTTACGCGATGGGCGCCTGTGGCCTTGCTGGTGTGCCCACCGCTGTCACACGCTGGGCAAGCAGCCCATGCGGTGCCTACTGGGGGCAGCTGAGGCATGCCTTCCGTGACAAGGGTCCATGCGATGCGGCTTCCCTCACTCGCTCGCTGGGTAGTAATGCAAGGGGCTGGGAAAAGGGGGCTGGCTCGCGATGGGCGCCCGTGGCCTGGCTGACGCCCTCGCAGCTGCCGCACACTGGGCAAGCGGCCCATGCCGTGCTTGCTGGGGGCTGCCGAGGCATGCCTCCTGTGCCCAGTGTCTGTGCGACGCGGCTCCCCTGGCTCACTCACTGGGCCGTAAGTGGAGGGGCAGAGATGAGGGGGCTAGCTCGCGATGGGCGCTTGTGGGCTGGCTGCCGCACCCACAGCTGCCACACGTTGGGCAAGCAGCCCATGCTGTGCCTGCTGGGGGAAGCCGAGGCATGCCTCCTGTGCCCACTGTCTGTGCGATGCGGCTCCCCTTGCTCGCTCGTTGGGCACTTCGTCGAGGCTCGGGGACGAGGGGGCTGGCCCGCGATGGGCGCCAGTGGCTTGGCTGGCGTGCCCACCGCTGCTGCACGGTGGGCACTTGTCCTTTGCTGTGCCTACAGGGGGCGGCTGACGCATGCCTTCCATGCCCAGGATCCATGCGACACGGATCCCATGGTTCACTCGCTGGGCACTACGTCGAGGGTTGGGGACGAGGGGGCTGGCTCACGATGGGCGCCACTGGCCTGGCTGGCGTGCCCACAGCTGCCGCACACTGGGCTCTTGGCCCATGCTATGCCTGCTGGGCACTGTCAAGGCATGCCTCGCATGCCAAGGGTCCATGCGATGCGGCTCCCCTGGCTAGATCGCTGGGCACCATGACGAGGGGCAGGGATGAGGGGGTTGGCTCGCGATGGGCGCCCATAGCCTGGCAGGCGCGCCCACAGCTGCCACACGCTGGATAAGCAGACCATGTCGTGCCTACTGGGGGCTGCCAAGGCATGCCTCCTGTGCCCAGTGTCCATGCAACGCGGCTCCCTTGGCTCGCTCGGTGGGCACCATGTCGCAGGGCAGGGATGTGGGGGCTGGCACGCGATGGGCGCCCGTGGCTTTGCTAGTGTGCCCACCACTGCCGCACGCTGGGCAAGCAGCCCATGACATGCCTGCAGGGGGCTGCTGGGGCATGCCTCCAGTGCCCAGGGTCCGTGTGATGCAGCTCCCTTGGCCCGGTCGCTGGGAAGTAACTAGAGGGGCAGGGACGAGGGGGCTGGTTTGCGATGGGCGCCCGTGGCCTGGCTAGGCAAGCGACCCATGCCATGCCTGTTAAGGGCTGCCGAGGCATACCTACCATGCCCAGTGTCCGTGCAACACGGTTTCGCTGGCTCGCTCGCTGGGCATCATGTTGAGGGCCAGATAAGAGGGTGCTGGCAAGCGATGGGCACCCGTGGCCTTGCTGGTGTGCCCACAGCTGCCGCACGCTGGGCAAGCAGCCCATGTCGTGCCTGCTGGGGGCTGCTGAGGCATGCCTCCTGTGGCCAGTGTCCAAGCCTCGCGGCTCCCATGGCTCTCTTGCTGGGCACTACGTCGACAGTCGGGGACAAGGGGGCTGGCTCGCGAAGGGCACCACTGGCCTGGCTGGCTCACCCACCGCTGCTACTCGCTGAGCAATTGGCCCATGCCATGCCTGATGGGGGCTACCGAGCCATGCCTCTCATTCCCAGGGTCCATGCGACACAGCTCCCCTGGTTCGCTCGTGGGGCACTATGTCGAGGGACAGGGACGATAGGGCTGGCTCCCGTTGGGCGCCAGTGGCCTACCTGGCGCGCCCACCGCTGCTGCACGCTGGGCACTTGGCCCATGTCGTGCCTGCTAGGGGAAAAATACAAGTGCCTCCCATGAGCAGGGCCCGTGCGACGTGGCTCCCCTGGCTCGCTCGCTGAGTACTAAGTGGAGGGGCAGGAACGAGCGAGCTCGCTCGCGATGGGCGCCCGAAGCCTTGCTGTCGTGCCCACAGGAGCCGCAAGCTGGGCAAGCAGCACATGCCGTGCCTGCTCGGGGCTGCCGAGGCATGCCTCCCATGCCTTAGGTCAATGCGACGCGGCTCCCCTGCCTCACTCGTTGGGCACCATGTCGAGGGGTAGGGACGAACTGGCTGGCATGCGATGGGTGCCCGTAGCCTTGCTAGCGCGCCCACAGCTGTCGCACACTGGGAGAGCAGCCTATACCGTGCCTGCTGGGGGCTTGCCGAGTCACGACTCTCGTTCCCAAGGTCCATGTGACAAAGCTCCCCTGGCTCGCTAGCTGGGCAGTAAGTCGAGGGGCAGGGACGAGGGGGCTGGCTCGCATTAGGCGCCCGTGGCCTGGCTGGCGCGCCAACCGCTGCTGCACACTGGGAAAGCAGCCCATGCCTTGCCTGGTGGCAGCTGCTGAGACATGACTCTCATGCCCAGGGTCCGTGTCATGCTGCCCCCCTGGCTCGCTCGCTGGGCAGTAAGTGGAGGGGCAGGGACGAGGGGACTGGCTCGCGATGGGTTCCCGTAGCCTTGCTGTCGCGCCCACAGCTCTCGCAAGCTGGGCAAGCAGCACATGCCATGCCTGCTCGGGGCTGCCGAGGCATGCCTCCCATGCCCTGGGTCCATGTGACGCGGCTCCCCTGCCTCACTCGCTGGGCACCATGTCGAGGGGTAGGGACGAGCTGGCTGGCACGCGATGGGTGCCCGTAGCCTTGCTAGCGCACCCACAGCTGCCGCACACTGGGAGAGCAGCCTATACTGTGCCTGCTGGGGGCTTGCCGAGTCACGACTCTCGTTCCCAAGGTCCATGTGACAAAGCTCCCCTGGCTCGCTAGCTGGGCAGTAAGTCGAGCGGGAGGGACGAGGGGACTGGCTCGCGTTGGGCGCCCGTGGCCTGGCTGGCGCGCCAACCGCTGCTGCACACTGGGAAAGCAGCCCATGCCTTGCCTGGTGGCAGCTGCTGAGACATGACTGTCATGCCCGGGGTCCGTGTCACACCGCCCCCCTGCCTCGCTCGCTGGGCAGTAAGTGGAGGGGCAGGGACGAGGGGGCTGGCTTGCGATGGGTGCCCGTAGCCTTGCTGTCGCGCCCACAGCTGCCGCACGCTGGGCAAGCAGCCCATGCCGTCCCTGCTGGGAGCTACCGAGGTATGCCTCCTGTGCCCAGGGTCCTTTCGATACGGCACCCCTGGCTCGCTCGTTGGGCACTATGTCGAGGTTCGGGGACGAGGGGGCTGGCTAGCGATGGGCGCCTCTGGCCTGGCTGGCACGCCTACTGCTGCCGCACGCTGGGCACTTGGCCCATGCCGTGCCTGCTGGGGGCTGCCGAGGCATGCATCCTGTGCCAGTGTCCGTGTGACGCGGCTCCCCTGGCTCCATTGCTGGGGACTACGTCGAGGGTCGGGGACGAGGGGGCTGGCTCGCGATGGGCGCCACTGGCATGGCTGGCGCGCCCACAGCTGCTGCACGCTGGGCACTTAGCCCATGCCGTTCCTGCTGGGGGCTGCTGAGGCATGCCTCCCGTGCCTAGGGTCTACGTGACATGGCTCCCCTGGCTCGCTCGTTGGGCACCATGTCGAGGGGCAGGGATGAGGGGCCTGGCACGTGATGGGCGCCTGTGGCTTTACTGGTGTGCCCACCGCTGCCGCACGGTGGGCAAGCAGCCCCAGCGGTGCCTGCTGGGGGCTGCCGAGGCATGGCTCCCATGACCTGGGTCCATGTGACGTGGCTCCCCTGGCTCGCTAGCTGGGCAGTTAGTCGAGGGTCGGGGATGAGGGGGCTGGCTCGCGATGGGCGCCTGGCCTCGCTGGCATGCCATCTGCTGCTGCATGCCGGGAAAGCAGCCCATGCCTTGCCTGCTGGTGGCTGCCGAGGCATGACTCTCATGCCCAGGGTCCATGTGACACGGCTTCCCTGCCTCGCTCGCTGGGAAATAAGTGGAGGGGCAGTGACGAGGGGTGCCCGTTGCCTAGCTGGCGTGCCCACAGCTGCCACACTCTGGGAAAGCAGCCCATGCCGTTCCAGCTGGGGGCTGCCGAGGCATGCATCCTGTGGCCAGTGTCCTTGCAATGCAGCTCCCCTGGATCGCTCGCTGGGCATTACGTCAAGGTCGGGGACGAGGGGGCTGGCTTGCGATGGGCCCCACTGGCCTAGCTGGCGCGCCCACAGCTACCCCACGCTGGGCACTTGGCCCATGTCGTGCTTGCTGGGGGCTGCCGAGGCATGCCTTCCATGCCCAGGCTCCCCTGGCTCGCTCTCTGGGCACCACGTCGAGGAGCAGGGACGAGGGGGCTGGCAAGTGATGGGCGCCCATGGCCTTGCTGGTGTGCCCACCGCTGCCGCACGGTAGGCAAGCAGACCATGCAGTTCTTTCTGGGGGCTGCCGCAGCTTGCAAACCGTGCCCAGGGTCCATGTGACGTGGCTCCCCAGGCTCACTCGTTGTGCACCATGTCGAGGGGCAGGGACGAGGGGGCTGGCACGTGATGGGTGCCCGTGGCCTTGCTGGTGTGCCCACCGATGCCACACAGTGGGCAAGCAGCCCATGCGGCACCTTCAGGGGGCTGCCAAGGCATGCCTCCCGTGACCATTGTTCGTGCGACGCGGCTCCCCTGGCTCGCTCGTTGGGCAGTAAGTCGAGGGGTAGGGACAAGGGGGTTGGCTCGCGATGGGCACCTGTGGCCTGGCTGGTGCACCCACCACTGCCACACGCTGGGCTGGCAGCCCATATCGTGCCTGCTTGGGGCTGCCGAGTTATGCCTCCCATGCCCAGGGTCCATGTGACGCGGCTCCCCTGGCTTGCGATGGGCGCCCGTGGCCTGGCTGGTGCGCCCATCGCTGCCGTACGCTGGGCAAGCAGCCCATGCCGTGCCTGCTGGGGGCTGCTGAGGCATGACTCTCATGCCTAGGGTCTGTGTGACGCGGCTCCTCTGCCTCGCTCGCTGGGTAGTAAGTGGAGGGGCAGGGATGAGGGGGCTGGCTCGCGATGGGCACCCATAGCCTGGCTGGCACGCCAACAGCTGCCGCACGCTTGGCAAGCAGCCCATGCCGTGCCTACTGGGGGCTGCTGAGGCATGCCTTCGGTGCCCAGTGTCTGTGGGATGTGGCTCCCCTGGCTTGCTCGCTGGGCACTACGTCGAGGATCAGGGACGAGGGCCTGGCTCACGATGGACGCCACTAGCCTAGCTGGCACGCCCACCGCTGCCGCATTGTGGGCAAGCAGCCCATGCGGTGCCTGCTGGGGGCTGCTGAGGCATGCCTCGCATGACCAGGGTCCGTGTGATGCAGCTCCCCTGGCTCGCTCGCTTGGTTGTAAGTCAAGGGGCAGGGACGAGGGGGCTGGCTCGCGATGGGTGCCCGTGGCCTGGCTGGCGTGCCCACCGCTGCTGCACGCTGGGCTAGCAGCCCATGCCCTGCCTGCTGGGGGATGCCGAGTGATGCCTCCCGTGCCCAGGGTCTGTGCAACGTGGCTCCCCTGGCTCGCTCACCGGGCAGTAAGTCGAGGGGCAGGGACGAAGGGGCTGGCTCGCGATAGGCGCCTGTGGCCAGGCGCGCACCACTGCCGCACGCTGGGCAAGCAGCCCATGCCGTGCCTGCTGGGCGCTGCCAAGGCATGCCTCCCGTGCCCAGTGTCCATGTGACACAGCTCCCCTAGCTCGCTCGCTGTGCAGTACTTTACAGTGGGACAGCATCGAGGGACAATTTTCTGCTAGATATATATATTTTTTATTGGAGTAACACTTGGTTCCCCAATGCTTCCAGATATGTTTCCAAGTGTTTTTCCCTTGTGTTTCTCATTGTCCACAAGCCCAAAGGACTTGCTTCTTTTCTTGGTCATTATCTTGTGGGACGATTTCAGACCTCGGGGCATCAATTGCCAAAAAGAGAGGGATGAATCGAAGCGACAAAGGGCTGAATCTTACTGGATCGTGGCAGCAAGGTCACTCTGCCACTTACGATACCCCGTCGCGTATTTAAGTCGTTTGCAAATGATTCTACCCGTCGCTCGGTGGGAATCACACTTCAAGGCAGGCCACGAGGCTCCTCCGCCGCGCGGGCTTGGCCAATGACAAGTGCCTTTGGGGGCCGGGTGGCCCCTACTGCAGGTCGACAATCGGGTGACAGGCACATGCATCCCTTCTATCCTAGATTTTGACTTAAAGGCGTTCGGTCATAATCCAGTGCACGGTAGCTTCGCGCCACTGGCTCTTCAACTAAGCGCGATGACCAATTGTGCGAATCATTGGTTCCTCTCGTACT
Organism: Moringa oleifera; assembly: GCA_021397835.1. Classification (NCBI taxonomy): domain Eukaryota; kingdom Viridiplantae; phylum Streptophyta; class Magnoliopsida; order Brassicales; family Moringaceae; genus Moringa; species Moringa oleifera. The sequence goes on from JAJFZO010000263.1 coordinate 914,272, forward strand.
AGGTTGAATTACTATCATGACGCAAGCATTAGTAGGGTAAAACTAACCTGTCTCACGATGGTCTAAACCCAGTTCACGTTCCCTGTTGGTGGGTGAACAATCCAACACTTAGTGAATTCTACTTCACAATGATAGGAAGAGACGACATCAAAGGATTAAAAAGCCACATCGCAATGAACTCTTGGCTGCCACGAGCCAGTTATCCCTGTGGTAACTTTTCTGACATCTTTAGCTTCAAATTTCGAAGGTCTAAAGGATTGATAGGCTAGGCTTTCACAGTTCATATTCGTATTGAAAATCAGAATCAAACGAGTTTTTACCTTTTTGTTCCACAAGAGATTTCTGTTCTCGTTGAGCTCATCTTAGGACACCTGCATTATCTTTTAATAGATGTGCCGCCCTAGCCAAACTCCCCTCCTGACAATGTCTTCCACCCAGATCGGCCAACTGAAGCCGACCTTGGGTCAAAAAAGAGGGGCGATGGCCCGCATCCAATTCACGAAATAAGTAAAATAACGTTAAAAGTAGTGGTATTTCACTTTCACCGTTTTCGGCTCCCACTTATCCTACACCTCTCAATTCATTTCGCAAAGTCGGACCAGAGTCAAGCTCAACAAGGTCTTCTTTCCCCACTGATTCTGTCAAGCCCGTTCCCTTGGCTGTGGTTTCGCTAAATAGTAGACAGGGACAGTGGGAATCTCATTAATCCATTCATGTGCGTCACTAATTAGATGACGAGGCATTTGGCTACCTTAAGAGAGTCGCAGTTACTCCCTCTGTTTACCCGCGCTTGGTTGAATTTCTTCACTTTGACATTCAGAGCACCAGGTAGAAATCATATTGCGTGAGCATCCACAGGGACCATCACAATGCTTTGTTTTAATTAAACAGTCAGATTCCCCTTGTCCGTACCAGTTCTGAGTTGGCTGTTCGACGCGCAAGGAAGGCCCCTGAAGGAATCGTTCCCAATCCATCCCCAGCCGGCATGCAGCGACCCACTCTCACCGCGACAGTAGCTCGAGCAGTCTATCGACAGCTGACGGGTTCGGGACTGGGACCCCTGTGCCCAACCCTCAGAGCCAATTCTTTTCCCGAGGTTACGGATCCATTTTGTCGACTTCCTTTGCCTACATTGTTCCATCAACCAGAGGCTGTTCACCTTGGAGACCAGATGCAGTTATGAGTACAACCGGGCATGGGAGGCACTTGGTCCTCCAGATTTTCAAATGCCATCGGGGGCGCACCGAACACCACACGACATGCAGTGCTCTTCCAGCCGCTGGATCCTACATTCAGCTGAGTCGTTTCTAGGGTGGGCAAGCTGTTAAACAGAAAAGATAACTCTTTTTGGGGCCCCCATCAACATCTGCGGACTCCCTAACATTACTGTCAGCCGCCACATCCCGGTTTCAAAATTTTAACCGGATCCCCTTTCGAAGCTCGCGCCGAGGCGCTATCCGATGGGCTTCCCCTGTCTCTAGGATCCACTAACCCATGTGCAAGTGTCATTCACATGGAACCTTTCCCCTTTTCGGCCTTCAAAGTTCTCATTTGAATATTTACTACTACCACCAAGATCTGCACAGATGGTCGCTACTCCTGGGCTCGCGCCTCGAGTTTTGCGACGACCACCACGCCCTCCTACTCATTCCAATTACCAGACTCGAACAGCCCGGTATTGTTATTTATTGTCATTACCTCCCCATGTTAGGATTGGGTAATTTGCATGCCTGCTGCCTTCCTTGGATGTGGTAGCCGTTTCTCAGGCTCCTTCTCTGGAATCGAACCCTAATTCTCCGTCACCCGTTACCACCATAGTAGGTGTCACATCGTCGGTTGCGGGATCAGCGCAACTCTAGTGTGATGGTGCTAGATGCGTCCACCTAACCAGCCCAACTTTTTAAGCCCATGCCAAAAGAAGAATAAAAGCCAACAGCGCAAAAGCAACGTAAGAAGACAATATTACGAGAACTCTTTCTCAACCTTTATTGATAATAAAGGAACTCTTTACAAAAGAAAGGCCTCTCTCTAAGAGCACCCAAAGCCTCTAGCTACCCATAAACTTGAGTTTGTATTACTCGATGTGTTTACAATTGAACCCAAGCTCCCTTTTTATACTAGTTGAGGAGTGTCCTACTCAAACACTCCCTCTTAGTTATCCCACGTTTTTCAAATAGGCCACCCAATCTTGATCATGAATCTTTATCTCATTGAGCCTTATCTTCAAAGTTCGGATAACATCCTTCTCCCACAAGAACTCTCCTTGAGTCAAGAATCTCATCTCCTTTGAAGTCTTCTTCAAGCCTTCTTATCCACTTTCAACTGGTTTGGATAGGCTTGAGGAAGTGGTTTCCGTTCAGGACTCTTTTCGAGCCTTATCTCCCTTGGCTTTTGGGATAGACATCTCTTTCTTATCCTTCTATCGCTTGATCCTCCCCTAGCCAATAGCCATATGCTTTCTTTGTGAAATATCTTCACTTGTTGGACTTTCCATCCATCCCAAGCTGGGTTCCCGGATTCTACCTTATGTTCCCGTCATTGGACATATTCGCACCACCATGTACTGGTGCTTGCTTAAGGCATCTCTGCCGCTTTCCCCTTAAGCAGGCTTATGGGTCTTTTTATGTGCTTCATCCCTTACTCCACAAGGTTGCCAACTCACCAGCGAATCCCGTCATTGTAAGTATGAAACTCGATTTCTCACCATGTCTCCCACATTCATTCCCGTATCTGACTCATGCATTTTTGCCTTGCTAGCATGGTCCTCCACACTTGTAGGTCCGAGCATGGAGCTAGACTCACCATGCCTATGCCTTGGCACTCAGATTCAAGGGTCTGACAGTAGGCAACTATCGTACCATCGAAAGTTGATAGGGCAAAAATTTAAATGATGCGTTACCGGCACGATGGCCTTGCGATCCGTCAAGTTATCATGAATCATCAGAGCAATGGGCGAAGCCCGCGTCCACCTTTTATCTAATAAATGTGCCCTTTCCAGAAGTCAGGGTTTGTTGCACGTATTAGCTCTAGAATTACTACGGTTATCCGAGTAATAGGTACCATTAAATAAACAATAACTGATTTAATGAGCCATTCGCAGTTTCACAGTCCGTGTGACGCGGATCCCCTAGCTCGCTCCCTGAGCACTATGTTGAGGGGCTGGCTTGTGATTGGTGCCTGTAGCCTAGCTGGCGTGGCCACTGTTGCCGCACGTTAGGCAAGCAACCCATGGCATTCCACTTGGGGGCTGCCAAGGTATGCCTCCCATGCCTAGGGTCTGAGTGACGTGGCTCCCCTGACCCGCTCGCTGGGCACTATGTCGAGGGGCAGGGACGAGGGGGCTGGCTCGCGATTAATGCCAGTGGCCTGGCTAGTGCGCCCACCACTATCGCACGCTGGGCAAGCAGCCCATACCATGCCTGCTAAGGGCTACCGAGGCATGCCTCCCATGCCCAAGATCTGTTCAATGCTGCTCCCCTGGCTAGCTGGCTTAGTAGTAAGTCGAGGGGCAAGGATGAGGGGGCTAGCTCGCGATGGGCGCCTGTGGCCTGGCTGGCACCCTCACCACTGTCGAATGCTGGGCAAGCAGCCCATGTTGTGCCTGCTAGGTGCTATCAAGGCATTTGACTACCTTAAGAGAGTCATAGTTACTCCCGCCATTTACCCACGCTTGGTTGAATTTCTTCACTTTGACATTTAGAGCACTGGGCAAAAATCACATTGCGTGAGCATCCGTAGGGACCATCGCAATGCTTTATTTTAATTAAACAGTTCGATTCCCCTTATCCATACTAGTTCTGAATTGGCTATTCGATGCTTGAGGAAGGCCCCCGAAGGAACTGTCCCTATTCTGTCCCCGGGCCTACACACGACGACCCGCTCTCGTCGCGGGAGTAGCTCGAGCAGTCCATCGACGGCCGATGGATTCGAGATTAGGACCCCCGTGCCCAGCCCTTAAAGCCAATCCTTTTCTCAAGGTTATGGATCCATTTTGCTGACTTCCCTTGCCTACATTGTTCCATCGACTAGAGGCTGCTCACCTTGGAAACCTGATGCCATTATGAGTATGATCGGGCGTGGGAGGCACTTGGGTCCTTCGAATTTTCAAGGGCCGTTGGGGGCACACAAAACACCACGCGACATGCGGTGCTCTTCCAGCCGCTGGACTCTACCTTCGGCTGAGCCGTTTCTAGGGCGAGCAGGCTGTTAAACAGAAAAAATAACTCTTTTCGGGGCCTTTGTCGACGTCTCCGAGCTCCCTAACATTACCATCAGCCGCCACTTCCCGATTTTGAAATTTTAATCGGATCTCCTTTCTAAGCTCACGCCGAGGCGCTATCCGACGGGCTTCCCCCGTCTCTTAGGATCGACTAACCCATGTGCAAGTGCCGTTCACATGGAACCTTTCCCTTATTCGGCCTTCAAAGTTCTCATTTGAATATTTGCCACTACCACGAAGATCTGCACTGATGGCCACTCCACCCAGGCTCGCGCCTCAGGTTTTGGGGCGACCACTGTGCCCGCCTACTCATTGGGGCTTGGCCCTTGCCCCAACAGCCAGGTATATGTCGCGTGCTTCAGCGCCATCCATTTTCGAGGCTAGTTGATTTGGCAGGTGAGTTGTTACACACTCTTTAGTAGATTTTGACTTCCATGACCACCGTCCTACTATCTTAATCGACCAACACCCTTTGTGGGTTCTAGGTTAGCGCGTAGTTGGGAATTGTAACCCAACTTCTGGTTCATCCTGCATCACTAGTTCTGCTTACCAAAAATGGCCCACTTGGAGCTCTCAATTCCGTGGATGGCTCAAGGAAGTAGCCGCCCCGTACTACTTATTTAAATTTTGAGAACAAGTTGAAGGCATTGCATCCTCGATACCTCTAATCATCGGCTTTACCCAATAAAACTTGCATCTGAGCTCCAACTAACCTGAGGGAAACTTCGTAGGGAACCGGCTACTGGATGGTTCAATTAGTCTTTCACCCGTATACCTAAGTTAGATGAACGATTTGCACATCAGTATCGCTGCGGGCCTCCAACAGAGATTCCTTTGGCTTCGCCTCGCTCAGGCATAGTTCACCATCTTTTGGGTCCCAAACAAGCATGCTCACATTTGAACCCTTCTCAAAAGATTGAGGTCGCTCAGCGATGCACCCGCGAGGGATCCTGCCAATCAGCTTCCTTGTGCCATACGGGTTTACTCGCCCATTGACTCGTTCGCATGTCAGACTCCTTGGTCCGTGTTTCAAGACAGATCGAATGGGGAGCCTGCGGGCCGACACCAGAAGCGCGCAGCTGCTAAAGCACCACCGTGATGACGCGCATTGCCAGTCATGATCTCAATGACGATGTCTCTGCGAGCGTATCAAAGGCTCGGTCTTGGGCCACCGTCGCGATCTGCGTCGATCCGCACCCCGAGTCGATCGACGGACCTTCTCGTGGCCGTTCCACATCCGATCGAGGTGCATCGTCGACCCCCATTTGCTTCACTCCCAATAATTTCAAGCACTATTTGACTCTCTTTTCATAGTCCATTTCATCTTTCCCTCGTGGTACTTGCTTGCTATCGGTCTCTCCCTCGTATTTAGCCTTGGACGAAATTTACCACCCTATTAGGGCTGCATTCCTAAATAACCCGACTTGTCGACAGCGCCTCGTGGTGCGATAGGGTCTGGGTGAGAAAGGGCTCTCACCCTCTTCGAGGCTCTCACCCTCTCTGACGCCCCTTTCCAGGGGACTTAGGCCCCAGCCCATCGCTGAGGACTCTTCTACAGATTACAATTTGGGCGCCGAGGACACACAATTTTCAAGCTGGGCTTTTCCCAGTTCGCTCACCTTTACTAAGGGAATCCTTGTTAGTTTCTTTTCCTCCGCTTATTGATATGCTTAAACTCAGTGGGTGGTCTCGCCTGACCTAGGGTCACATCTCGATCGATCGTTGGGTCCGTGCGTCGGGAGCGAGCGACACTCGCATGAGGGGGCACGAGGCTTTCTCTACCACTGCCAAGCCGTGACGCGGCATCGCTCGAGGCTCTTTTTTAGGCCAACCACGAGCCAAAGGCGCATTGGAGGCCAACATCCACCTTACGATGGTCCCTCCCCTCCTCGAAGGGATGTGGAGTGGTCGGGGGCCACGGTGCTTGACACCTAGGCAGACGTGCCCTCGGCTTGATGGCTTCGGACGTAACTTGTGTTCAAAGACTCGATGGTTCATGAGATTCTGTAATTCACACCAAGTATCGCATTTCGCTACATTCTTCATCGATGCTAGAGCCGAGATATCCATTGCCGAGAGTCATTTTAGAAATCGTTTAAGGACGACACGACCGCCAACCTCGCACCAAGATCGGGCCGACTGGGCCATGCTTTTTCATTCGAGTTCTTTGGCGCACGCCAAGCTGTGGGTTTTGTTGTTGCGCGCGACGAGGGGCTTGGGTGCGAGCCCACCCACCTTCACCGTGCAAGGTGGGATAAGGGACTCGAGAGCCCTCTACCCTGCCGGTGTGTTTACAACGTATTCATGGGTCATTTCGCTGAGCGAGTTTTCGACAATGATTCTTCTGCAGGTTCACTTACGAAAACCTTATTATGACTTCTCTTTCCTCTAAATAATAAGATTCAGTGGACTTTTCCCGACGTCCCAATCGGCGAACCACCTACGTCGTCGCGATCCGAAACACTTCACCGGACCATTCAATCGGTAGGAGCGATAGGCGGCATGTACAAAGGGTAGGGACGTAGTCAACGCGAGCTGATGACTTGCGCTTACTAGGAATTCCTCGTTGAAGACCAACAATTGCAATGATCTATCCCCATCACGATGAAATTTCAAAGATTACCCGGGCCTGTTGGCCAAGGCCATAAACTCATTGAACACATCAGTGTAAAGCGCGTGTGGCCCAGAACATCTAAGGGCACCACAAACATGTTATTGCCTCAAACTTCCTTGGCCTAAGAGGCCATAGTCCCTCTAAGAAGCCGGCCGTAGAGGGTCACCTCCATGTAGCTAGTTAGCAGGCTAAGGCCTCATTCGTTAATGGAATTAACTAGACAAATCGTTCCATTAATCAAGAACGGCCATGCACTTAGTGCCGCAAATACTCCTCAGCAAGCTATTTACCTTTAGCAAGCTAAGAATGGCCATGCGCTACTTCCAACAATTCAAGCCAATCTCTTTGGATTGCAGTCATGTAGTGTCGCAAATACTCTTAAGCAAGCTATTTACCCTCTTCGTTTGACCGTCTGTCTATGGATGGTTTGTTGTGGAGAATTTAAGTTCTGTTCCTATCATGTTTAGCAACACTATCTAGAATCTTCCCGTGAATCTGGCATCTCTGTCACTCACAATGTCTTTTGGCAACCCAAACAACTTAATAACATATTTGAAAAACATCTTAGCGGCTGTATCAGCTAGGCACGCTCAAGTAACAGGAACAAAGATAGCTTACTTTGAGAACCTATCAACAATCACCATTATAGCGGATAGTCCCTTTACCTTTGAGAAGCCTATAATGAAATCCATCAACACCAACTCGCATAGGTGTTCTGGAATCGGCAAGCGTTGGAGTAAACCCGCATCCCTCTTTCTATCTGTTTTGTCTTGTTGGCACACTCAGCATGTGCGAACGTAGGCCTCCACATCTTCCATCAACTTGGGCCAGTCATAGGCTCTTGTCAGTAGTGCAAACATCCTCTCGATGCTCGGGTGACTTGCCCATAGCGGGTCATGGGTTTCCCTCAACAACTATTTTTGAAGTCCACCAGACTTAGGCACAAACAATCTGTGTCCCCGAGCATTTAGTAACCCATCCTTAATCCAGTTTCTTTGGATCAAGCCTTTGCTCACCTCCTCCATGAGTCAGACATACTCGGTATCTTCCCCAGCTACCGACCTTATTTGCTCTAGTAAGTCGCTCTGGACATCCGTCAGAGTAGCCACATAAGTTTGCACTTCTACGTGGCTTAGTGCATCAGCAACAATGTTTTGTTTGCCTGGTTTGTGTTCCCATAAAAAATCAAACTCCACCATAAACTCTTGCCATCTTGCTTGTTTCGGAGATACTTTTTCTGCGAGCGAAAATAGGTATTAGTGACAATGTCAGTAATTACCTTACATTTTATCCCAAGCAAGTAATGCCGCCATGTCCCTAGGCAATGGACAAAATCTGTCATCTCTTTTTCATGAGTCGAATAACGTTGCTCTGCATCCTTGAATTTTCGACTCTCGAATGCCATGGGATGGCCATTTTGTGGCAACACACCCCCAATTACTCGATCAGAAGTGTTTATGACTATCTCGAATGGCTCTTCAAAGTTCGGTAGGGACAGTACTAGTTTCGAGGCTACTGCCTGTTTTAATCCCTCGAAAGCCTTGTTGCATTCATCGATCCACACCCACGGGCTATCTTTCTTTAGCAAGTCCGTCAAAGGGTTGCTCTTGCTCGAATATCCTTTGATGAACCGTCTGTAATAGTTTGCGAGCCCAAGGAATGATGATAATTTAGCAACTTTTCGCAAGGCTGGCCACTCCATGATGGCCTTCACTGTCCTTTCATCCATCTGTATTTGTCTGTTCCCGAACAATGTCCCAAGAATGGCACTTCTTGCTTGCAAAACTCACATTTTTCCTTCTTGATGTATAACTGGTGCTTTCGCAGCCGCATCAATACCTGCAGCAAATGGCTTGCGTGGTCGTCTAGGGTGTCGCTATAGACCATAATGTCATCCAAGTAGACTACCACAAACTTGTCTAAAAACTTAAACAATACATCATTCATAAGATTACAAAAGGTAGCAGACACATTGGTTAGCCCGAAAGGCATCACCATGAACTTATAAGAGCCGTACCTTGTGTCACATGTGGTTTTTGCTTCGTACCCCTCAACTATTTTGACTTGCCAGTATCTCGACCGCAAGTCTAGCTTTGTAAAGTACTTGGCCCTTGATAACCGATCAAATAAGTTAGCAACGTTTGGCACCAGATATTTGTTCTTTACCATTACCTTGATTAATGCTCGGTAATCGACGCATATTCTCAACAAGCCATCTTGTTTCCGCTAGAATAGCACAGGTGCACCATAAGGGGCCTTTGATGGCTGAATGAAACCCATTTCTAACAGCTCATCTAGTTGCTTCCATAGTTCGACTAGTTCCGATGAGGGCATTCGATGTGGTGCTTGAGCAAGGGGTCTAGCACCCGAAAGTAACTCGATCATATGATCAACATTCCTCCTCGAAGGCGATGTCTTAAGGAGCTTCTATGGCATCGTGTCACTGAATTCCCTAAACACTTCAGCGATCTTGTCGGGTACCTCTACAACATAATCTGGTGTTGCCTTAAATAGTGCTACCATCATTGTCACTTCACCCTTTCATAGTCCTGACTTAAGTTGCTTTGTAGATTGCAACCCAATCTATTTCTTATCTACCGAAAGCTCTCTTGCTGCTTCAGTTCTGATTAGGCTTAGGGCTCACTCATCAGCCACGAGTAATCCACCTAAGTGGGGCATCACCAATGCCTTGGTTTGTTTGAAGAATTCTTGACCCATGATAACATCAAAGTCATCTAACTGAGTTATCATGAGGTTAGACGTACCTTTCCATTCGCTTACTTCAAGGGTCGTAGTGGCAGCTCCGCATACTACCTTCGCCTCAGCATTCACTGCTTTGAACCTGACCGAGGCTGGAGAAAGCTTAAGCCTGAGCTTTCTCACTTCTCTTTTCGTGATGAAATTGTTGGTAGCTCCCATATCCAACATTGCCATTGCATCCTTCTCATTTACCTTCACCACGACATAGATCAACCCTTTCTGCAAGTTCTTGGGCGTGAGTGCATTCAGCAACTGGATTGGATTCACCCGAGTTGTGGCATTTTCTTTCTTTTCCTCGGAGGAATCCTCTGCTACCATGAGCACCACTAACTTCTCCTTGCGAGGACAGTCGCGTGCTCTATGTGGCCTATTGCATAAGAAGCAACCCTTTTGGTCCACATTCTTTCCCTTTCCTTTCAAAGGGGATGAGCCCCGAGGCTTGCTGGACTCAGTATTCTTCTTTTTCTTGCCCTTGCCATTGGGCTTTTTCATCTCTTTTCTAGCCTTCCCTCATTTCTCACCTTTCTTTTCAAGAGCACCACCCGCGTACTTGATATCCACCAAGCTATCCGCCACGAAAAATGCTGAGGGCAAGTCTTTCACACCTTGCCGCCTCAATCCTGCTTGAGTGCACGGCTGCAAGCCTAATAGGAAGTTAAACAACCTATCCTCCTTTGACATGTTCTTGGTGTCCAGCATCAGTGAACTGAATTCCTTGACGAAGTCATGCACTGAACCTGTCTGCTTTAAGCGTTTCAGTTGTTCCTTAGCCATGAACGAGGTATTGCATGGCAGGAATTCTCCGTTAATTTCCTTTTGAGTGCCTTCCATGAATCAATGCTAGGCCTTCCCATGATAGCGTCATCCTGCATATGGGTGCGCCACCACAACTTAGCATCACCAGATAAGTACATGGATGTGATCATTACCTGGTCATTTTTGGGCACTCTAGCAGCTTTAAAGTACTGCTCCATATCCCATAAGAAGTTCTCCAACTCCTTGGTGTTCCTCTCTTCAGAGGATGGCTTTGGTTCTGATACCTTCAACTTAGCCATAGTAGAGTCTGCCCCTACCGTAGGGGTGTAGGGAGCCTTTTTTAGCAACTCAATCTCGGTCTCAAGGCTCCTCATGGTCTCTTTGAGGTTTTCGATGTCCTTTTCCATCGAGGATTGTTGCTGGGCGATTATCTCCATTAACTCAGCTAGAGTGCATGTTGATCCCTCCATCAGTGCACCAACGATATCTTACAACAGAGCAACACGCTTTCACATTAACTCACTCCCCCCCCCCCCCGGTATGGTGCATTGGCAGCGATATGATCAACCACGAGTTTGAGAGAAGGTGGTGATAAAACCTCGCTTTCATACTGAACTGTCACACTGCCAATTGCGGGATCAGCGCAACTCTAGTGTGACGGCGCTAGATGCATCCACCTAACCAACCTAACTTTCTAAGCCCGTGCCAAAAGAAGAATAATAGTCAATAATGCAGAACGCAATGTAAGAAGATGGTATTATGAGAACTCTTTCTCAACCTTTATTGATCATAAAGAAACTCTTTACAAAAGAAGAGTCTCTCTTTAAGAGCACCCAAAGCCTCTAGCTACCCACACACTTGAGTTTGTATCACTCAATGAGTTTACAATTGAACCCAAGCCCCCTTTTTATACTAGTTGAGGAGTGTCCTACTTAAACACTCCCTCTTACTTATCCCACGTTTTTCGGATAGGCCACCCAATCTTGATCACAAATCTTTATCTCATTGAGGCTTATCTTCAAAGTTTGGATAGCATCCTTCTCCTGCAAGGACTCTTTCTAAGTCAAGGATCTCATCTTCTTTAAAGTCTTCTCCAAGCCTTCTTATCCACTTTCAATCGGTTTGGATAGGCTTGAGGAGGTGGTTTCCGTTCAAAACTCTTTTCGAGCCTTATCTCCCTTGGTTTGCAGGACAAATATCTCTTTCTTATCCTTCTATTGCTTTGATCCTCCTCTTGCCAATAGCCATATCCTTTCTTTGTGGAATATCATTGCTTGCTGGACTTTCCATCCATGCAAAGTCAAGTTCCTAGATTCTGCCCTGTGTTTTCGTCACTGGACATATTCGGACCACTATGTGCTGGTGCTTACTTGAGGCATCTCTGTCGCTTCCCCCTTAAGCGGGCTTATGGGTCTGTTTGTGTGCTTCATCCCTCACTCCATAACATTCCAAACTCATCAGCGAATCTCGCCACTATAAGTATGAAACTCAATTTCTCACCAAGTCTGCCACATTCGTTTTCATATCTAACTCATGCATTTTTGCCTTGCTAGCGTGGTCGTCCACACTTGTAGGTCCGGGCATGGAGGAAGACTCACCATGCCTGTGCCTTAGTACTTAGATTCACTGATAGTAGGCAACTATCCTACCATCGAAAGCTGATAGGGTAGAAATTTGAGTGATGGATCGTCGGCACGACAGGCGCTTGTGGCCTGGCTGGTGCGCCCGCTGCTGCCACGCGCTGGGCAAGCAGCCCTTGCCCTACTTGCTCGGGGCTGCTGAGGCATGCATCCATTGCCCAGAGTCCATGCGATGCGACTCCGCTGGCTCGTTCGCTGGTTATAATATCGAGGGGCTGGCTCACGATGGGCGCCCGTGGCTTGGCTGACGCGCCCATTGCTGCCGCACGCTATGAAAGCGGCCCATGCCATGCCTGCTGGGGGCTGCCGCGGCATGCTTCTAGTGCCCAGGGTCCATGCAATGCGGCTTCCCTACCTCACTCACTGGGCATTATATCTAGTGGCTGGCTCGTGATGGGCGCTCGTGGCCAAGCTGGCACGCCCATTGCTGCCGCACGCTAGGCAAGTAGCCCATGCCGTGTTTGCTGGGGGCTGTTGAGACGTTCCTCCCATGCCTAGGAACCGTGTGACGTGGCTCCCATGGCAAGCTCGCTGCGCATTATGTCGTGAGGCTGGCTTACGATAGGCGCCCGTGGCCTTGCTGGCTGCGCCACCGCTGCAACCCACTAGGCAAGCTGCCCATGATGTGCCTACTAGGGGTTGCCAAGGCGTGCCTCCGGTGCCCAGGGTCCGTGCAACGCGGTTCCCTTGGCTCACTCGCTGGGCATTACAATCAGGGGCCGGCTCGTGATGGGCGCCCGTGGCCAGGCTGACGCACCCATTGCTGTAGCAGGCTGGGCATGCAGCCCATACCGTGCCTACTGGGGTTTTTTGAGACATGCCTCCCATGCCCAAGGTCCATCCGATGTGGCTACCTTGGCTCGCTCTCTAGGCATTATGTCAAGGTGCTGGCTCGCGATGGGTGTCAGTCCTAGTTGGCGCTCCCACCGCTGCCGCACGCTGGCCAAGCAGTCCATGTCGTGCCTGTTGAAGGTTGCCGAGCCATGCCTCCCGTGCCAAGGGTCCGTGCGACGCGGCTCCCCTAACTCACTCGCTGGGCACTATGTTGAGTGGCTGGATCGCAATGGGCACCCGTGGCCTGGCTAGCGCGCCCACCACTGCCGCACACTGGGCAAGCAGCCCATGCCATGCCTGCTGGGGGTTAGTGACGCGTGCCTTCCATGCCCAGGGTCTGTGCGACACCGCTCCCCTGGCTTGCTCGTTGAGCATTATGTCAAGGCGTTGGCTCGCGATGGGTGTCAGTGTCCTAGTTGGCGCTCCCACCGCTGCCGTACGCTGGCCAAGCTGCCCATGCCATGCCTGTTGAGGGCTGCCAAGCCATGCCTCCCATGCCAAGGGTCCATGCGACGCGGCTCCCCTGGCTCACTCGCTGGGCACTATGTCGAGTGGCTGGCTCGCGATGGGCACTCGTGGCCTACCTGGCGCGCCCACCGTTGCCACACACTGGGCAAGCAGGCCATGCCATGCCTACTGGGGGTTACCGAGGTGTGCCTTCCGTGCCCAAGGTCTGTGCGACGCAGCTCCCTTGGCTTGCTTGCTTGGCACTATGTTGAGGGGTGGCTTAAGAATGGTGCCCATGGCCTGGCTGGCACGCCCATCGCTATAACCCACGGGGTAAACAGCCTATGCCGTGCCTACTGGGAGATGCCGAGGCGTGCCTCCCATGCCCAGGGTCCATGCGACGCGGCTTCCCTGGCTCGCTCGCGAGGCACTATGTCGAGTGGCTAGCTTGCGATGAGCGCCCGCGGCCTGGCTGGCACGCCCACCACTGCTGCACGTTGGGGTAGCAGCCCATGCCGTGCCTGTTGGGGGCATCCGAGGCATGCCTCTCGTGCCAAGGGTCTGTGCGACGCGGCTCCCCTGGCTCACTCGCTAGGCACTATGTCGAGTGGTTGGCTCGCGATGGGCACCTGTGGCCTAGCTTTAGCGCCCACTGCTGTCGAACGCTGGGCAAGCAGCCCATGCCATGCCTGCTGAGGGCTGCCGAGGTGTGCCTCCCATGCCCAGGGTCCGTGCGACGCGACTACCCTAGCTCACTTACTAGGTACTACGTCGCGGGGCTGGCTCGCAATGGGCGCCCGTGGCCTCGCTGGGGCGCCCACCGCTGTAACCCACTCGGCAAGCAGCCCATGCTGTGCCTGTTATGAGCTGCCAAGGCGTGCCTCCTGTGCCTAGGGTCTGTGCAATGTGGCTCCCCTAGCTTGCTCACTGGGCATTATGTCGAGTGGCTGGCTCGCAATTGGCGCCCGTGGCCTGGCTGGCATGCCCACCACTGCCGCACGCTGGGCAAGCAGCCCATGCCGTGCTTGTTGGGGGCTTCTGAGGCATGCCTACCATTCCAAGGTCCGTGCGATGTGGCTCACCTAGCTCACTCGCCGGGCACTATGTCGGGTGGTAGGGACGAGGGGGCTAGCTTGCGATGGGCGCGAGTGGCCTGGTAGGCGTGCCCACCGCTGCCGAACGCTGGGCAAGCTGCCCATGCCGTGCCTCCTGTGCCCAGTGTCCATGTGACACAGCTCCTCTGGCTCGCTCACTGGGCAGTACTTTACCGAGGGATAGCATCGATGGATAAGTTTTTGTTAGATATATATATTTTTTTATTAGAGTAACACTTGGTTCCTCAATGCTTCCCGATATGTTTCCAAGTGTTTTGCCCTTGTGTTTCTCATTGTCTACAAGCCAAAAGGGCTTGTTTTTTTTTTTTCCAAGTCGTTATCTTGAAGGACGATTTCAGACCTTGAGGTATCGATTGCCAAAAAGAGAGGGACAATTATTGTGGGGGTTTAGGAGAGGGGAGGGACTAATCGAAACGACAAAGGACTTAATCTCAGTGGATCATGGTAACAAGGCCATTCTGCCACTTACAATATCTCGTTGCAAATTCAAGTCATCTGCAAATGATTCTACCCATCGCTCGGTGGGAATCACACTTCAAGGCAGCCCGCGAGGCTCCTCCACCGCGCGAGGTTGGCCAACGACATGTGCCTTTGGGGGTTAGGAGGCCCCTAGTGCAAGTTGGTAATTGGTCGATGGGCGCATGCATCGCTTCTAGCCCGGATTCTGACTTAGAGGCGTTCAGTCATAATCCAATGTACGGTAGCTTCGCACCACTGGCTTTTCAACCAAGCGCAATGACCAATTGTGCAAATCAACGGTTCCTCTCCTATTAGGTTGAATTACTATCGCGACGCGGGCATCAGTAGGGTAAAACTAACCTGTCTTACGACGGTTTAAACCCAGCTCACGTTCCTTATTGGTGGGTGAACAATCCAACACTTGGTGAATTCTGCTTCATAATAATAGGAAGCGCCGACATCGAAGGATCAAAAAGCAACGTCACTGTGAACGCTTGGCTGCCACAAGCCAGTTATCCTTGTGGTAACTTTTCTGACACCTCTAGCTTCAAATTTTGAAGGTCTAAAAGATCGATAGGCCATGCTTTCACGGTTCGTAATCGTACTGGAAATCAGAATCAAACGAGCTTTTACCCTTTTGTTCCACACAAGATTTTTATTTTCGTTAAGCACATCTTAGGACACCTATGTTATCTTCTAACAGATGTGCCGTCCAAACCAAACTCTCCACCTGAAAACATCTTTCGCCAAGATCGATCGGCCGGAGCCGATCTTGGTTCCAAAAAGAGGGGCGACACCCGGCTTCTGATTCACGGAATAAGCAAAATATCGTTAAAAGTAGTGGTGTTTCACTTTCACCATTTTCAGCTCTCACTTATCCTACACCTCTCAAGTCATTTCACAATGTCAGACTAGTGTCAAGCTCAACAGGGTCTTCTTTCCCAGCTGATTCTTCAAAGCCTGTTCCCTTGGCTGTGATTTCACTAGATAGTAGACAAGGACAGTGGAAATCTTATTAATCCATTCATGTGCATCACTAATTAGATAACGAGGCATTTGGCTACCTTAAGAGAGTCATAGTTACTCCTGCCATTTACCCTCGCTTGGTTGAATTTCTTCACTTTGACATTTAGAGCACTGGGAGGAAATCACATTGCGTGAGCATCCATAAGGAGCATCGCAATGCTTTGTTTTAATTAAACAGTCGGATTCCCCTTATCCATACAAGTTCTGAGTTGGCTGTTCGATGCCCGGGGAAAGCCCCCGAAGGAACCATTCCTAATCCGTCCCCCGATCGGCACGCGGCTACCCGCTCTCGCTGTGGGAACAGCCTGAGCAGTCCATCGATAGCCGACGGGTTTGGGATGGGACCCCCGTGCGCAGCCCTCCGAGCCAATCCTTTTCCTGAGGTTACGGATCAATTTGCTGACTTGCGTTGCCTACATTGTTTCATCGACCAGAGGCTGTTCACCTTGGAGACCTGATGCGGTTATGAGTATGACTAGGCATGGGAGGCACTCGGTCCTTCGGTGCTTTTTTGGCCACTGGACCCTACTTTCGGCTAAGCTGTTTCCAGGGTAGGCAGGCTATTAAATAGAAAAGATAACTCTTTTCGGGGCCCTTGTCGACATCTTTGGACTCCCTAACGTTACCATCAGTCGCCATGTCTTGGTTCTGAAATTTTAACTGAATTCCATTTCGAAGCTCGCGCCGAGCCGCTATCCGACGGGCTTCCCTTGTCTCTTAGGATCGACTAACCCATGTGCAAGTGCCGTACACATGAAACCTTTCCCCTATTCGGCTTTTTAAGTTCTCATTTGAATATTTGCTGCTACCACCAAGATCTGCACCGATGGCCGCTCCGTCTGGGTTTTGCGGGGACCACGGCGCCCTCTTACTCATTGGGGTTTGACCCTTGCTGCAACGGCTGGGTATAGGTCGCACGCTTTAGCGCCATCCATTTTTTGGGCTAGTTGATTCGACAGGTGAGTTATTACACACTCCTTAGCGAATTTCGACTTCCATGACCACCGTTCTACTGTCTTCATCGACCAACACCCTTTATAGGTTCTAGGTTAGTGTGCAGTTGGGCATCGTAACCCGGCTTCCGGTACATCCCGCATGGCCAGTTCTGCTTACCAAAAATGGCCCACGTAGACCTCTCGATTCCGTAGGACGGCTTAACGAAGCAGTTGTCCCGTACTACCTATTTAAAGTTTGAGAATAGATCGAGGGTATTGCGCCCCCGATGCCTCTAATCATTGGCTTTACCCGATAGAACTCGCATCTGAGCTCTAGTTATCCTGAGGGAAACTTGGGAGGGAACCAGCTACTAGACAGTTTGATTAGTCTTTCGCCCCTATACCCAAGTCAAACGAACGATTTGCACGTTAATATCGCTGCGGGCCTCCACCAGAGTTTCCTCTAGCTTCGCCTCGCTCAGGCATAGTTCACCATCTTTTAGGTCCCGATTGGCATGCTCGCACTCGAACCCTTCTCAAAAGATCGAGGTCGATCGGCGGTGCACTTGCGAGAAATCCCGCCAATCAGCTTCCTTGCGCCTTACGGGTTTACTCGCTCGTTGACTCGCACGCATGTCAGACTCCTTGGTCCGTGTTTCAAGATGGGTCCAATAGGAAACCCGCTGGCTGACGTCAAGAACGCGCTGCCAGCGACGATCTTGACGACAATGTCTCCTCGAGCATATCAAAGGCTCACGATAGGGCCGCCGTCACGATCCGCGTCGATTCACACCCAGAGTCGATTGGCGGACCGGCTCATTGCCGTTCCACACCCGATCGAGGTGCATCGTCGGCCCTCATCCGCTTCCCTCCAACAATTTCAAGGACTATTTAACTCTCTTTTCAAAGTCGTTTTCAGCTTTCCGTTGCGATACTTGTTCGCTATCGGTCTCTCGCTTGTATTTAGCCTTGGACGAAATTTACCACCCTATTGAGGCTGCATTCCCAAACAACTCGACTCGTGACTGCGCCTCATGGTGCGACAAGGTCCGGGTGAGACGAGGCTCTCACCCTCTTCGACGCCCCTTTCCAAGGGACTTGGGCCCTGGTCCATCACTGAGGATGCTTTTCCAGACTACAATTCGAGCGTCAAGGGCGCACGACTTTCAAGTTAGGCTTTTCTCGATTCGCTCGCCTTTACTTGGGGAATCCTTGTTAGTTTCTTTTCCTTTACTTATTGATATGCTTAACCTCAGTAAGTGGTCCCGCCTAAGCTGGGGTTGCATCTCGATCGATTGATCCTTGGGTTCGTGAGCCACGAGCGAGCGACGTGCGCACAAGGGAGCACAAGGCTTTCTTTACCACCGCCAATCCGTGACGCGACATCGCTCGAGGCTCTATTTTAGGCCAACCGCGAGTCGAAG
>JAJFZO010000263.1:935000-955000 GCA_021397835.1 Moringa oleifera
TGAGCCTTATCTCCCTTGGCTTTTAGGATAAACATCTCTTTCTTATCCTTCTATTGCCTTGATCCTCCTCTAGCCAATAGCAATATCCTTTCTTTGTGGAAAATCTTCGTTTGCTGGACTTTCTATCCATGCCAAGCTAGGTTCCCGGATTCTACCTTGTGTTCTCGTCACTGGACATATTCGCACCACCATGTGCTGGTGTTTGCTTGAAGCATCTCCGTCGCTTCCCCCTTAAGCGGGCTTATGGTTACCTTTGTGTGTTTCATCCCTCACTCCACAACGTTCCCAACTCACTATGAATCTCGCCACTATAAGCATGAAACTCGATTTCTCACCAAATCTCCTACATTCGTTGTCATACATAACTTATGCATTTTCGCCTTACTAGCATGGTCCTCCACACTTATAGGTCCCAGCATGGAGCATGACTCACCATGCCTACGCCTTGATACTCATATTCAGGGGTCTGACAGTAGGCAACTATCCTACCATTGAAAGTTGATAGGGCAAAAATTTGAATGACGTGTCGCCGGCACGATGGCCTTACGATCCGTCGAGTTATCATGAATCATCAGAGCAATGGGAGAAGCTTGCGTTGACCTTTTATCTAATAAATGCACCCTTTCCAGAAGTTAGGGTTTGTTGAACGTATTAGCTCTAGAATTACTACGGTTATCCGAGTAGTAGGTACCATCAAACAAACTATAACTGATTCAATTAGCCATTCGTAGTTTCACAGTCTGAATTAGTTCATACATACACATGCATGGCTTAATCTGTGAGACAAGCATATGACTATTGGCATGATCAACCAGGTAGCATCCTTCGAGAGACCGTGCCAACTAGGACCAAAGTGTGCCGCAAGGCTCCCTGAGGCCAAAGCTATCGCGGTTTTCGTTCAAAATCGATGGGACGTGGGACAAATGCTTTCCCTTGGACAGGCAGAGGCCGAGGCCACTCCTGTCGCAACACTTTTCGCAACCGAATAGATTATTGAGGGGCTGTGTACTAAAGCAGCCGCATGCTGAAGCAAGTCGCTGCCGCATGCTGGGCAAGCAGCCCATGCAGTGCCTGCTGGGGGCTGCCGAGGAAAGCCAACTGTGGCCATAGTCCATGAAACGCGGCTACCCTAGCTCGCTCACTAGGCACTATGCCAAGGGGCAGGGATGAGGGGAATGGCTCGCGATGAGCGGCTGTGGCGTGGTAGGCGCGCCCACCACTGCCGCACACTGGGCAAGTAGCCCAGGCCATGCCTGATGGGGGCTGTCGTGGCGTGCCTTCTGTCCCCATGGTCCGTGTAATGCAGCTCTCCTAGCTTGCTCGTTGGGCACTACGTCGAGGGACAGGGACGAGGGGACTGGCTTACGATGGGCGCCACTAGCCTGGCTGGCGCACCCACCGCTGCTGCATGCTGGGCAGTTGGCTTATGCCGTGCCTATTGGGGATCGCGCCCAGGTTTCGTGTGACGTGGTTCCCCTGCCTCACTCGCTGGGCACTATGTCGAGGTTGTGGGACGAGGGGGCTGGCTCGCGATGGGCTCCCGTGGCCTGGTTGGCGCCCCCACCACTGCCCCACACTGGGCAAGCAGCCCATGCCATGCCCACTGAGGGATGCCAAGGCAAGCCTCCCGTGTTTACGGTCTATGCGACGTGGCTCCCCTGGCTCGCTCGTTGGGCACTATGTCAAGGGGCTAGCTTGCGATGGGCGCCCGTGGCCTGGCTAGCGCACCCAACGCTGCTGCACGCTAGGCAAGTAGCCCATGCCGTGCCTGCTGGGGCCTGGCAAGGCATGCCTCCCATGCCCAGGGTCCATGCGACGCGGATCCCCTGGCTCCCTCGCTGGGCACTATGTCGACGGGCAAGGATGAGGGAGAAGGCTCGAGATGGGCGCCCGTGGCAAGGCTGGCGCGACCACCGCTGTCGCAAGCTGGGCAAGCCACCATGCCATGCCTGCTGAGGGCCGTTAAGGTGTGCCTTAAGTGTGCAGGGTTCGTGTGATGTGGCACCCCTGGCTCGCTAGCTGGGCACTATGTCGATGAGCTGGCTCGCGATTGGCGCCCGTGGCCTGGCTGACGCACCCACCATTGCTGCATGCTGGGCAAGCAACCCATGCAGTGCCTGCTGGGGGCTGTCGAGGCAAGTCTCCCGTGGCCAGAGTCCGTGCGACACGGCTCCCCTAGCTCGCTCGCTGGTCACTACGTCGAGGGACAGGGATGAGGGGGCTGGCTCGCGCTGGGCGCTAGTGGCCTTGCTGTTATACCCACCATTGCCGCACGCTGGGCAAGCAGCCCATGCTGTGCCTGCTGGGGGCTGTTGAGGCATGCCTTCAATGCCCAGGGTCCATGCAATGCGGCTCCCCTAGCTCGCTCGCTGGGCAGTCAGTCAAGGGGCAAGGACGAGGGGCTGGCTCACGATGGGCACTTATTGCCTGGCTGGCATGCCCACCGCTGCCGCATGCTGGGCAAGCAGCCCATGCAGTGCCTGCTGGGGGCTGCTGAGGCAAGCCACCTGTGGCCATGGTCCATGCGACGCGGCTACCCTGGCTTGCTCACTAGGCACTATGTCGAGGGGCATGGACAAGGGGAATGGCTCGTGATGGGCGCCTGCAGCATGGCAGGCACGCCCACCGTTGCCGCACTATGGCAAAGTAGCCCATGCCATGCCTGCTGGGGGTTGCCGTGGCGTGCCGCCTATCCCCATTGTCAGTGTGATGCGGCTCCTTTAGATCGCTCGTTGGGCACTACGTCAAGGGGTAGGGACGAGAAGCTTGCTCGTGATGGGCGCCCGTGGCTTGGTTGGCACACCCATTGCTGCCGTGTGCTGCGCAAGCTGCCCATGCAGTGCCTGCTGGGGGTTGCCGGGCCAAGCCTCCTGTGGCTAGAGTCCGTGCGACGCGGCTCCCGTGGCTCGCCCACTGGCACTATGTCGAGGGGAAGGGACGAGGGGGTTGGCTCGTGACAGGTGCCTGTGGCGTGGTAGTCGCGCCCATCGCTACCGCACACTGGGAAGAAGCCCATGCCGTGCCTACTGGGGGTTGCCGTGGCATGCCTCCTATGCCCATGGCTCGTGCGATGCAGCTCCCCTAGCTCGCTCGTTGGGCACTACGTAGAGGGACGGGGACGAAGGGGCTCACTCGTGATGGGCGCTCGTGCCCTGGCTGACGCGCATACCGCTGTCGCACGCTAAGCAAGCAGCCCATGCCGTTCCTGCTGGGGGCTGCCAAGGCGTGCCTCCCATGCCCAGGGTCTGCAAAACAAGGCTCCCCTGGTTCGCTAGCTTGGCATTATGTTGAGGGGCTGGCTCGCGATGGGCTCTTGTGACCAAGATGGTGAGCCCTCCGCTGCCGCACGCTGGCTCACGATGGGCTCCCGTGGCATTGCTGGCGCGCCCACCGCTGTCGTAAGCTGAGCAAGCAAACCATGCAGTGCTTACTGGGGGCTATCGAGCCAAGCCTCCTGTGGCCATTGTTCATGCGATGCGGCTCCGCTGGCTCTTCCACTAGGCACTATGTCGAGGGGAAGGGACGAGGGGGCTGGCTTGCGATCGGTGCCTGTGGCGTGGCAGGCGCGCCCACCACTACAGCAAACTGGGAAGCAGCCAATTCCGTTCCTACTGGGGGCTGCCGTGGCATGCCTCTTATGCCCATGGTTCATGCGATGCAGCTCCCCTAGCTGGGTCGTTGGGCAATATGTAAAGGGACGGGCACGAAGGGGCTCACTCGTGATGGGCGCTCGTGGCCTAGCTGACGCGCCTACCGCTATCGAGCGCTAGGCAAGCAGCCCATGCCGTTCCTGCTGGGGGCTGCCAAGGCGTGCCTCCTGTGCCCTGTGTCTGTGCAACAAGGCTCCCCTGGTTCGCTAGCTTGGCATTATGTTGAGGGGCTAGCTCGCGATGGGCTCCAATGGCTAGGCTGGTCAGCCCTCCGCTGCCGCACGCTGGATCACGATGGGCTCTCGTGGCATTGCTGGCGCGCCCACCGCTGTCGTAAGCTGAGCAAGCAGCCCATGCAGTGCTTGCTGGGGGCTGCCGAGCCAAGCCTCCTGTGGCCATTGTTCATGCGACGCGGCTCCCCTAGCTCTTCCACTAGGCACTATGTCGAGGGGCAGGGACGAGGGGGCAGGCGCGCCCACCGCTACTGCAAACTGGGAAGCAGCCCATGCCGTGCCTACTGGGGGCTGCCGTGGCATGCCTCCTGTGCCCATGGTTCGTGCGATGCAGCTCCCCTAGCTCGCTCGTTGGGCACTATGTAGAGGGACGGGGATGAAGGGGCTCACTCGTGATGGGCGCTCGTGGCCTAGCTGACGCGCCTACCGTTGCCGCGCGCTAGGCAAGCAGCCCATGCCGTTCCTGTTGGGGGCTGCCAAGGCGTGCCTCCCGTTCCCAGGGTCTATGCAACAAGGCTCCCCTGGTTCACTTGGCATTATGTTGAGGGGCTGGCTCATGATGTGCTCCTGTGGCCAGGCTGGTGAGCCCTCCGCTGCCGCACACTGGCTCACGATGGGCTCCCGTGGCATTGCTGGCGTGCCCATCGCTGTCATAAGCTGAGCAAGCACCCCATGCAGTGCTTGCTGGGGGCTGCCGAGCCAAGCCTCTTGTGGCCATTGTTCATGCAACGCGGCTCCGCTGGCTCTTCCACTAGGCACTATGTCGAGGGGCAGGGACGAGGGGGCTGGCTCGCGATCGGTGCCTGTGGCATGGCAGGCGCGCCAACCGCTACCGCAAACTGGGAAGCAGCCCATGCCGTGCCTACTGGGGGCTGCCGTGGCATGCCTCCTGTGCCCATGGTTCGTGCGATGCAGCTCCCCTAGCTCGCTGATTTGGCAATATGTAGAGGGACGGGGATGAAGGGGCTCACTCATGATGGGCGCTCGTGGCCTAGCTGACGCGCCTACCACTGCCGCGCGCTAGGCAAGCAGCCCATGCCGTTCCTACTGTGGGCTGCCAAGGCGTGCCTCCCGTGCCCAGGGTCTGTGCAACAAGGCTCCCCTGGTTCGCTAGCTTGGCATTATGTGTTAAGGGGTTGGCTCGCGATGGGCTCCTGTGGCCAGGCTGGTGTGCCCTCCGCTGCCGCACGCTGGCTCACGATGGGCTCCCATGCCATTGCTGGCGCGCCCGCCGCTGTCGCAAGATGAGTACGTAGTCCATGCCGTGCCTGTTGGGGACTGCCGAGGCATGCCTCCCATGTCCCGGATCCGTGCAACGCAACTCCCCTGTCTCGCTCACTAGGCACTATATCGAGGGGTTGGCTCATGTTGGGTGCCCATAGCCTGGCTGGCGCATCCATTGATTTGGCACGCTGGGCAAGCAGCCCATGCCATACCTACTGGGGGCAGCCGAGGCATGCCTCCTGTACCCAGGGTGAGTGCAACGCGGCTCCCCTAGCTCGCTTGATGGGCACTATCTTGAGGAGCTGGCTCGTGATAGGTGCCTATGGCCTGGCTGGCGCGCCACCGCTGCCACACATTAGGTAAGTAGCCCATGCCGTTCCAACTGGGGGCTGCCGAGGAATGCCTCCTGAGATCGGGGTCCTTGTGACGCGGCTCCTTTGGTTAGCTCGCTCGGCACTATGTCGAAGGGCAGGGAAGAGGGGGTTGGCTCACAATGGGCGCCCGTGGCATTGCTAGTGCACCAACCGCTGCCACAAGCTGGGCAAGCAGCCCATGCCATGCCTGCTGGGGGCTGCCGAAGCATGCCTCCCATGTCCAGGATCCGTGTAACGCAGCTCTCTTCTCTCGCTAGCTAGGCACTATATCGAGGGGTTGGCTCGCATTGGGCCCCCGTAGCTTAGCTGGCGCGTCCACTGATCTCACACACTAGGCAAGCAGCCCAAATAGTGCCTACTGGGGGCTGCCGAGGCATGCCTCCTGTGCCCAAGGTGAGTGCAACGCGGCTCCCCTAGCTCGCTCGATGGGCACTATCTTGAGGAGCTGGCTCGTGATAGGTGCCTGTGACCTGGCTGGCGCGCCACCGCTGCCACACATTAGGTAAGTAGCCCATGCCATTCCAACTGGGGGCTGCCGAGGAATGCCTCCTGAGACCGAGGTCCCTGCGATGCGGCTCCTCTGGTTAGCTCGCTTGGCACTATGTCGAAAGGCAGGGAAGAGGGGGCTGGCTCACAATGGGCGCCCGTTGCATTGCTGGTGCACCAACCGCTGCCACAAGCTGGGCAAGCAGCCCATGCCATGCCTGCTGGGGGCTGCCGAGGCATGCCTCCCATGTCTAGGATCAGTGAAACGCAGCTCTCCTCTCTCGCTAGCTGGGCACTATATCGAGGGGTTGGCTAGCATTGGGCGCCCGTAGCTTAGCTGGCGCGTCCACTGATCTCACACACTAGGCAAGCAGCCCATGCCGTGCCTGTTGGGGGCTGCCAAGGCATGCCTCCTGTGCCCAGGATCGGTTCGACGTGGCTCCCTTGGCTTGCTCGATGAGCATTATTTTGATGAGCGCCCATGGCCTGGCTAGCATGCCACCGCTGCCTCACGCTGGTAAAGTACCCCATGCCGTTCCTGCTGGGGACTGTCGAGGAATGCCTCCTTTGCCTAGGGTCTGTGCAACGTGGCTCCCCTGGCTCATTCGCTGGGCACTAAGTTGAGGGGCTGGCTCGCGATGGGCGCCCGTGGCTTAGCTGGCGCACCGCTGGGCAAGCAACCCATGCCATGCCTGCCATGCCTAAGGTCCATGCGATGCGGTTACCCTGGTTCGCTAGCTAGGCATTACATCGAGGGGCAGGGATGTGGGGGCTGGCTCACGATGGGTACCCGTGGCAAGGCTGGCGCGCCCACCGCTGCCGTAGGCTTGGCAAGCAGCCCATGCCACGCCTTTTGGGGGCTGCCAAGGCATGCCTCTAGTGCGTAGGGTTCGTGTGATGCGGCACCCTTGGCTCACTTGCTGGGCACAATGTCGATGGGCTGGCTCGCGATGGGTGCCCGTGGCCTTGCAGGCGCACCAACCGTTGTCGCATGCTAGGCAAGCAACCCCTGTAATGCCTACTGGGGACTGCCGACGCAAGTCTCCTATGGCCAGGGTTCGTGCGATGCGACTCCCCTCGCTCGCTCGCTAGGCATCATGTCGAAGGGTAGGGACGAGGGGGCTAGATCGCAATGGGCGCCCGTGGCCTGGCTAGCGCGTACACCACTGCCGCACGCTGGGCAAGCCACCCATGCCATGCTAGATCGAGGCTGCTGAGGTATGCCTCTCGTGCCCAAGGTCCATGTGACGTGGCTCCCCTAGCTCGCTCGGTAGGCACTATGTTGAGGGCCTAGCTCGTGATCGACGCGCATGGCCTGGCTGACGCGCCCATCACTGTCGAAAGCTGAGCAAGCAGCCCATGCCGTGCCTGCTAGGGGCTGTCGAGGCATGCCACCTATGCCTAGGGTCCACGCGATGCAACTCCCCTGGCTTGCTCGTTGGGCACTATGTCGAGGGGTTGGCTCACGATGGCAGCCCGTGGCCTGGCTCACGCGCCTACTGCCCCCGCACGCTGGGCTAGCAGCCCATGTAGTGCCTCTTGGGGGTTGTCAAGCCTTATCTCCCGTGCCCATTGTCCATGCGACGTGGCTCCCTTGCTCCCTCGTTGGGCATTATGTCGAGGGGCTGGCACATGATGGGCGCCCGTGGCTTGGCTGGCACGCCCACCGTAGCCGCACGCTGGGCAAGAAGCCCATGCCATGCCTGCTAGGGGCTGCCGAGGCATGCCTCCCATGCCCAGGGTCCTTGCGATGTGACTCGCCTGGCTCGCTCGTTGGGCACTATGTCAAGGGGTTGGCTCGCGATGGGCGCCCGTGGCCTGGTTCGCACACCTATTGCCTCTGCACGCTGGGCAAGCAGCCCATGTCGCACCTGCAGGGGATCACCTAGGCTTGTCTCCTGTGCCAAGGGTCCGTGCGACGCGGCTCCCTGGGTCCCTCGTTGGGCACTATGTCGAGGGGCTGGCACAAGATGGGTGCCCGTGGCCTGGATGGTGTGCCCTACCCTACTGCACGCTGCGCAAGCAGCCCATGCCGTGCCTACTGGAGGCTTCTGAGGCATGCTTCCCATGCCCAGGGACCGTGCGACGCGGCTCGCCTAGCTCGCTCGCTGGGCACTATGTCGAGGGGCTGGCTCATGATGGGCGCTTGTGGCATTGGTCGCGCGCCCACCGGTGCTGCACGCTGGGCAAGCAGCCCATGTCGTGCCTGGCAGTGGCTTCCAAGGCATGCCTCCCTTGCCCAGGGTCCATGCAACATGGCTCACAATAGGCACTTGTGGCCTGGCTGGCGCCCTCACTGCTTCCGTACATAGGGCAAGTAGCCCATGCCATGCTTTTGAGGCTTGCCTCTCGTTTTAGGGTCCGTGCGACGCAGCTCCCCTGGCTTACTCGCTGGGCACTATGTCGAGGGGCAGGGACGAGGTGGCTATCTCACGATGGGTGCCCGTGGCCTTGCTAGTGCCCCCATTGCTCCTGTATATAGGGCAAGCAGCCCATGCCATGCCTGCTGGGAGTTGCTGAGGCATGCCTCCTGTTCCCAGGGTCCGTGCGATGCAGCTCCCCTGGCTCACTCGTCAAGCACCATGCTGGGCAACCAGCCCATGCCATGCCTGTTGGGGGCTGCGGAGGCGTGCCTCCAATGTGCAGGGTCCGTGAGATGCGGCTCCCCTGGCTTGCTCGCTGGGCACTATGTCGAGGGGCAGGGATGAAGGGACGCCGTGTTTGCTGGGAGCTGCCGAGGCTTACCTCCCGTGCCTAGGGTCCATGCGATGCAGCTCCCCTAGCTCACTCATTGGGTACTATGTCGAGGGGCTGGCTTGCTCGATGGGCGCAATGTCGAGTGGCAGGGACGAGGGGGCTTACTCGCAATTGCCGCCTGTGGCCTGGCTGGCACGCCTACTGCTGCCGCACGCGGGGCAAGCAGCCCATGCCATGCCTGCTGGGGGCTGTGAGGCATGCCTCCCGTGCCCAGGGTCCGTGCGACGTGGCTCCCTTGGCACGCTCGCTGGGCACCATGTCGAGGGGCAGGGATGAGGGTGTGGGCTCGTGATGAGTGCCCGTGGCCTGGCTGGTGCTCCCATCACTGCCGCACACTGGGCAAGCTGCGCATGCCCTGCTTGCTGGGGGCTGGCGAGGCATGCCTCCCATGCCCAGTGTTCATGTGACGCAGCTCCCCTAGCTCGCTCACTAGCACTACTTTACCGTGGGACAACATTGAAGGACAAGTTTCTATTAGATTTTTATATTTTTTTATTGGAGTAACACTTGGTTCCCCAATGCTTCCCGATATGTTTCCAAGTTTTTTCCCCTTGTGTTTTTCATCTTCTACAAGCCCAAAGGACTTTCTTCTTTTTCCAAGTCATTATCTTGACGGATGATTTCATACCTAGGGGCATCGATTGCCAAAAAGAGAGGGAAAATTATTGTGGGGGTTCGGGTGGGGGGGGGGGGGAGGAGGGATGAATCGAAGTGACAAAGGACTGAATCTCTATGGATCGTGGCAGCAAGGCCACGCTGCCTCTTTCAAAATCCCGTCACGTATTTAAGTCATCTGCAAATGATTCTACCCGTCGCTCGGTGGGAATCACACTTCAAGGCAGCCTGCGAGGCTCCTCCGTCGCGCGGGCTTGGCCAATGACACGTGCCTTTGGGGGCTGGGAGGCCCCTACTATAGGTCGACAATCGAGCGATGGGCGCATGCATCGCTTCTAGCCCGGGTTCTGACTTAGAGGCGTTCGAGTCATAATCCAGCGCACGGTAGCTTCACGCCACTGGCTTTTCAACCAAGCGCGATGAACAATTGTGCGAATCAACAATTCCTCTCGAACTAGGCTGAATTGCTATCGCGACGTGGGCATCAGTAGGGTAAAACTAACCTGTCTCATGATTGACTAAACCCAGCTCACGTTCCCTATTGGTGGGTGAACGATCCAACACTTGGTGAATTCTGCTTCACAATGATAGGAAGAGCCAACATCAAAGGATCAAAAAACAACGTCGCTATGAACACTTAGCTGCCACAAGCCAGTTATCCCTATGGTAACTTTTCTGACACCTCTAGCTTCAAATTTCAAAGATCTAAAGGATCGATAGGCCATGCTTTCACGATTCGTATTCGTACTAAAAATCAGAATCAAACGAGCTTTTACCCTTTTGTTCCACACGAGATTTCTGTTCTCGTTGAGCTCATGTTAGGACACCTGCGTTATCTTTTAACAGATGTGCCACCCTAACCAAACTCCCTACCTGACAATGTCTTCCGCCTGGATCGGGCCGTCGAAGCCGACCTCGGGTCCAAAAAGTGGGGCGGCGCCCCACCTCCGATTCACAGAATAAGTAAAATAACATTAAAAGTAGTGGTATTTCACTTTCACCAGTTTTGGCTCCCACTTATCTTACACCTCTCAAGCCATTTCACAAAGTCAGACTAGAGTCAAGCTAAACAAGGTCTTCTTTCCCCATTAATTCTGCCAAGCCTATTCCTTTAGCTGTGGTTTCACTAGCTAGTAGACAGGGACAGTGAGAATCTCGTTAATCCATTCATGCGCGTCACTAATTAGATGATGAGGCATTTGGCTACCTTAAGAGAGTCATAGTTACTCCAACCGTTTACCCGTGCTTGGTTGAATTTCTTCACTTTGACATTTAGAGCACTGGGCAGAAATCAAATTGCGTGAGCATCCACAGGGACCGTCGCAATGCTTTGTTTTAATTAAACAATTAGATTCCTCTTATCCGTACCAGTTCTAAGTTAGCTGTGTGATGCCCGGGGAAAGTCCTCGAAGGAACCATTCCCAGTCCGTCCCCCGGTCGGCACGCAGCAACCTGTTCTCACCGCTGGAGTAGCTCGAGCAGTCCACCGACAGCCGACGGGTTCGGGACTGGGACCCCCATGCCCAGCCCTAAAAGCCAATCCTTTTCCCCAGGTTACAGATCCATTTTTCTGACTTCCCTTGCCTACATTGTTCCATCAACTAGAGGCTATTCACCTTGGAGACTTGATGCGGTTATGAGTACAATCGGGTATGAGAGGCACTAGGTCCTCCGGATTTTCAAGGGTCACCAAGGGACGGACCCTGGGCAATGTGTGGTGCTCTTTCAGCTGCTGGACCCTACCTCCCGCTGAGCTGTTTCCACGGTGGGTAGGTTGTTAAACAGAAAAGATAACTCTTTCCAAGGCCCCCACAGACGTCTTTAGACTCCCTAACGTTATCGTCAGCCACCACGTCTCGGTTTAGAAATTTTAATCGGATCTCTTTTAGAAGCTCGCGTCGAGGCGTTATCCAACGGGCTTCCCCCATCTCTTAAGATCGACTAACCCATGTGCAAGTGTCATTCACATGGAACCTTTCCCCTTTTCAGCCTTCAAAGTTCTCATTTGAATATTTGCTACTACTACCAAGATCTGCACCGATGGCCGCTCCGCCCGGGCTCGTTGCCCTGGGTTTTGCGATGACCACCGCGCCCTCCTACTCATTGACGCTTGGCCCTTGCCCCAGCGGCCTAGTATAGGTCGCGCGCTTTAGCGCCATTCATTTTTGGGGCTAGCTGATTTGGCAGGTGAGTTGTTAGACACTCCTTAGCGGATTTCGACATCCATGACCACCGTCCTACTGTCTTAATTGACCAACACCCTTTGTGGGTTCTAGGTTAGCATGCAGTTGGGTACCGTAATTGTGCTTCTAGTTCATCTCATATCACCATTTCTACATACCAAAAATGGCCCCCTTGGAGCACTCGATTCCATGGGATGGCTCAACGAAGCAGCCGTCCCACACTACCTATTTAAAGTTTGAGAATAGGTCGAGGGCATTGTGCCCCTGATCCCTCTAATCATTGGCTTTACTCGATAGAACTCGGATTTGAGCTCCAGCTATCCTAAGGGAAACTTCGGAGGGAACCAGCTACTAGACGGTTCGATTAGTCTTTCGCCCTTATACCTAAGTCAGACGAATCATTTGCACGTCAGTATCGCCGCGGGCCTCTACCAGAGTTTCTCTTGGCTTCACCCCGCTTAGGCATAGTTCACCATCTTTCGGGTCTCGACAGGCATGCTCGCACTCGAACCTTTCTCAAAAGATCGAGGTCGGTTGGTGGTGCACCCGCGAGGGATCCCGCCAATCAGCTTCCTTACACCTTACGGGTTTACTTGCCCTTGACTCGCACGCATGTTAGACTCCTTGGTCCGTGTTTCAAGATGGGTCGAATGGGGAGCCGGCTTCTCAACACTAGGAGCGTGCAGGTGCCAAAGCACTGTTGCGATGGTGCGTGCTGCCAGCCACGATCTCGACAACGATGCCTCCGCGAGCATATCAAAGGCTCAAGCTTGGGCCGCCATCATGATCTACGTCGATTTGCACCTCAAGTCGATTGGCAAATCAGCTCATGGCCGTTCCACATCCGACCAAGGTGCATCGCCGGCCCCCATCCGCTTCCCTCCCGATAATTTCAAGCACTCCTTGACTCTCTTTTCAAAGTTCTTTTCATCTTTCCCTTGCGATACTTATTTGCTATCGGTCTATCACCCGTATTTAGCCTTAGACGGAATTTATTGCCCTATTAGGGTTGCATTCCCAAACAATGAGACTCGTCGACAACGCCTCGCGGTGCGACAGGGTTTTGGCAAGATAGGGCTCTCACCCTCTCCGGCACCCCTTTCTAGGGGACTTGGGCCCCGTTCCGTCGCTGAGGATGCTTCTTTAGACTTTAATTTAGGCGCCGAGGGCGCACGATTTTCAAGCTTGGCTTTTCCCGATTCGCTCGTTGTTACTAGGGGAATCCTTCTTAGTTTCTTTTCCTCTGCTTATGATATGCTTAAACTCAGCGGGTGGTCCCGCTTGACCTGGGGTCGCATCTCGATCGATCGATCATTGGGTCTGTGAGCCATGAGCCATGCTCGCTGGGGGTTGCCGAGGCATGCCTCCCATACCCAGGTCCATGCGATGCAGCTCCTTTTGCTTGCTCCCTGCACACTATGTCGAGGGGCTGGTCACGATGGGCGCCCGTGGCCTAGCTAATGTGCCCACCGCTGCCGCATGCCGGGCAAACAGCCCATGCCACGTCGCCTGGTGGCTGCCGAGGCATTCCTCCTGTGCTCAGGGTCCATGCAATGCGGCTCCCATGGCTCGCTCGCTACACACTATGTCGAGGGGCTGGCTCGCGATGGGCGCCTGTCGCCTGGCTAGCGCAGCCACCACTGCCGCACTCTAGGTAAGCGGCTTATGCCAAGCCTGCTGCAGGCTGTCGAGTCATGCCTCCCATGCCCAAGGTCAGGGCGACGCTGCTTCCTTGGCTCGCTAGCTGCGAACCACATCAAGGGACAGGGACGAGGGGGCTGGCTCGTGATGGGTGCCCATCGCCTGGTTGGCGCGCCCGCCGCTGCAGCATGTTGGGCAATTAGCCCATGCCATGCCTGCTGGTGGCTGCCCAAGCAAGCCTGCCGTGCCCAGGGTCCATGCAACGTGGCTCCCCTTGCTCGCTCGCTGGTTACTATGTCGATGGGTTGGCTCGCGATGGGCGCCAGTGGCCTGGCTGACGCGCTCACCGCTGCCGCACGCTGGGCTAGTGGCCCATGCCGCTTCTGCTCGGGGCTTCCGAGGCATGCCTCCCATGCCCAGCGTCCGTGGGACGCGGCTCCCATGGCTCCCTCGCTTGTTACAATGTCGAGGGGCTGACTCGCGATAGGCGCCCGTGGTCTGGCTGACGTGCCCACTGCTGCCGCACGCTGGGCTAGTGGCCCATGCTACTTCTGCTCGGGGTTGCTGAGCCATGCCTCCCGTTCCCAAGGTCTGTGGGACGCTGCTTCCATGGCTCACTCGCTGCTCATTATGTTGAGGGGCTCGCTCGCGATGGGCGCCCGTGACCTGGCTCACACGCCCACCGCTGTCATACGCTGGGCAAGCAGCCCATGCCATGCTTGCTGGGGGCTGCAGAGGCGTGCCTCCCGTACCAAGGGCGCATGCGATGTGGGTTCGCTTGCTCGCTCACTGCACACTATGTCGAGGGGCTGGTCGCGATGGACACCCATGGCCTAGCTAACCATGCCATGCCGCACGCTGGGCAAGTAGAGCATGCCATGCCGCCTGGAGGCAACCGAGGCATTCCTCCTGTGCCCAGAGTCCATGTAACACGGCTCCGATGGCTCGCTCGCTGCGCACTCTGTCGAGAGGCTGGCTCGAGATGGGCGCTCGTGGCCTGGATGGCACGCCCATCGCTGCCTCACGCTAGGCAAGTAGCCCATGCCATGCCTGCTGGGGGCTGTCGAGGTGTGCCTCCCGCGCCCATGGTCCATGCAGCGCAGGTCTCCTGGCTCACTCACTGGGCATTATGTCGAGGGGGCTGGCTCGTGCTGGGAGCCAGTGTCCTGGCTGCTACCCCCACCACTAAAGCACGCTGGGCAAGCAGCCAATGCCATGCTTTCTAGGGGCTGCCGAGGCGTGCCCCCCGTGCCCATGGTTCGGGTGATGCAGCAGTCTTGGCTCGGTTGCTGGGCACTATGTCGAGGGTGCTGCCTCGTGATGGACGCCGGTGGCCTGGCTGGTGCGCCCTCCCCTACCGTACGCTGGGCAAGCAGCCCATGCCATGCCTACTGGGGGCTGCCAAGGCGTGCCTCCTGTGCCCAGGGTCCGTGCGTTGCAGCTCTCCTGGCTTGCTGGCTGGGCATTTTATGGAGGGGGCAGGCTTGTGATGGGCCCCCATGGCGTGGCTGGCGCGGCCACCGCTGCCGCACTCTTAGCAAGCAGCCCATGCCACGCCTGCTGGGGGCTGCCGAGGCGTGCCTCCCGTGCCTATGGTCCGGGCGATGCAGTACTTCTAGCTCGCTCGCTGGGCACTATGTCAAGAGTGCTGGCTTGTGATGGGTGCCATGGCTTGGCTAGAGCACCCACCCCTGCTGCACACTAGGCAAGCAGCCCATGCCATGCCTGTTGTAGGCTGCCGAGGCGTGCCTCCTATGCCCAGGGTCCTTGTGGCGCAGCTCTCCTGGCTCGTGATGGGTGCCCGTGGTGTGGCTGGCATGCCCACCGCTGCCGCAAGCTTCCTAAGCAGCCCATGGCATGCCTGCTGGGGGCTGCTGAGGCGTGCCTCCCATGCCCATGGTCAGGGCGATGCAGCACTCCTAGCTCGCTCGCTGGGCACTATGTCAAGAGTGCTGGCTTGTGATGGCCGCCATGGCTTGGCTAGAGCACCCACCCCTGCTGCACACTGGGCAAGCAGCCCATGCCATGCCTGCTGTAGGCTGCCGAGGCGTGCCTCTTGTGCCCAGGGTCCGTGCGACGCAGCTGTCCTGGCTCGTGATGGGTGCCCGTGGCGTGGCTAGCGTGCCCACCACTGCCGCAAGCTTCCTATGCAGCCCATGCCACGCCTGCTCGGGGCTGCCGAGGCATTCCTCACATGCCCAGGCTCCATGCGACACGGCTTCCCGGGGTTGCTCGCAGGGCACCATGTCGAGGGACAGGGACGAGGGGGCTGGCTCGCGATGGGCTCCCGTAGCCTTGCTGGCTTGGCCACCGCTGCCGCACGGTGGGCAAGTAGCCCATGTCGTGCCTGCTGGGGGCCGCCGAAGCGTGCCTGCCATGCCAAGGGGCCTTCCGACGCGGCTACCCTGGCTCACTCGCTGGGCACAATGTCGAGGGACAGGGACAAGGGGGCTGGCTCGCGATGGGCGCCATTGGCCTGGCTAGCGCGTAGTCCGGTGCCGCACGTTGGGCAAGCAGCCCATGCCATGTCTGTCGGGGTCTGTCGAGGTGTGCCTCCCGTGCCCAAGATCAGTGCGGTGCGGCTCCCATGGCCCACTCGCTGCGCACAATGTCGAGGAGCTGGCTCCTAATGGGCGCCCCAGGCCTGGCTGGCGCGCCAACCACTGCCGCACGCTAGGCAAGCCGCTCATACCATGCCTGTTGGGGGTTACAGATGCATGCCTCCCGTGCCCAGGGTCCGTGCGGCGTAGCTCTCCTGGCTAGCTCGCTGGGCACTATGTAAAAGGGGCTGGCTCGTGATGGGCGCCCGTGGCCTTGCTTGCGCACCCACCCCTACCACACACTAGGCAAGCAGAACATGCCATGCCTCTTAGGGGCTGCCGAGGCGTGCCTCCCGTGCCCAGGGTCCGTGCGACGCAGCACTCCTGGCTCGCTCGCTGGGCACTATGTCTAGGGTGTTGGGTCGTATTGGGCGCCTGTGGCCTGGCTGGAGTGCCCACTGCTGCTGCACACTGGGCAAGCAGCCCATGCCATGCATGCTGGGGGCTGCCGAGGCATGCCTGCTGTGCTCAGGGGTTCGTGCAACACGGCAATCCTGGCTCGCTCGCTGGGCAATATGTCGAGGGTGCTGGCTCGTGATGGGCGCTCGTGGCTTGGCTGGCGCGCCCACCGCTGCCTCACGCAGTGCAAGCGGCCCATGCCATGCCTGCTGGGGGCTGCTGAGACATGCCTCCCATGCCCAGGGTCCATGCAATGCGGCTCTCCTAGCTCGCTCGTTGGGCACTATGTTGAGGGGGCTGGCTAGGGAGGGCGTCCGTGGCCCGGCTGGCGTGCCCATCGTTGCCGCATGCTGGGTGAGCAGCCCATGCCATTCCTGCTGGGGCTGCCGAGGCAAGACTCCCGTGCCCAGGTCTGTGCGACGCGGCTCCCCTAGCTAGTTCTCTGGGCATTATGTTGAGAGGCAGGGACGAGGCGGCTGGCTCGTGATGGGCGCCCGTCGCCTGGCTGGCGCACCCATCGCTGCCACACTCAGGGCAAGCAGCCCATGCCGTACCTGCTAGGGGCCGCCGAGGTGTGCCTCCCATGCGCAAGGTCCATGCGACGCGGCTCCACTGGCTCACTCGTGGCGCACTACGTTGAAGGGCAGGGACAAGGGGGCCGGCTCGCGATGGGCGCCCGTGGCGTAGTTGGCGCGCCCACCGCAGTCGCACGCTGGGCAAGCAGCCGATGCAGTCCCTGCTCAGGGCTTCCAAGGCATGCCTCCCATGCCCAGTGTCTGTGCAATGCGGCTCCCCTAGCTCGCTTGCAGGGCACCTTGTCGAGGTGCAGGGATGAGGGGGCTGGTTTGCGATGAACGCCCATGGCCTGGTTGGTGCTCCTGCCGCTGTCTCACGCTGGGAAAGTAGCCCATGCCGTGCCTGCTGGGGGCTACAGAGGCATGCCTCCCGTGCCCAGTGTCAATGCAATGCGGCTTCCCTAGCTTTCCCGCTGGGAACCTTGTTGAGGAGCAGGGACGAGGGGGCTGGCTCGCGATAGGCGCCCGTGTCCTAGCTGGCGTGCCCACCGCTGCCGCACGCTGGGCAAGCAGCCCATGCCATGCCTGCTGGGGGCTGCCGAGGCATGCCTCCCATGCCTAGGGTCCGTGCAACACGGCCCCCATGGCTCGGCCACTAGGCACCATGTCGAGGGGCAGGGACGAGGAGACGGGCTCACGATAGGCACTCGTGGCTTGGCTAGCACGCCCACTGCTGTCGTATAATGGGTAAGCGGCCCATGCTTTGCCCTCTGGGGGCTGCCGAGGCATGGCTCTCATGCCCAGGGTCCGTGCGACATGGCTCCCGTGGCTCGCTTGCTGGGCAGTAAGCCGAGGGGCAGGGGGGGCTGGGTCGCGATGGGTGCCCGTGGCCTGGCTGGCCCGCCCACCGCTACAGCATGCTGGGCAAACAGCCCATGCCGTGCCTGCTGGGGGCTTCCAAGGCATGCCTCCTGTGCCCAGGATCTGTGCGACACGGCTCCCCTGGCTCACTCGCTGGGCACCATGTCGAGGGGCAGAGATGAGGGGGCTAGCTAGCGATGGGCGCCCATGGCCTGGCTGGCGCGCCCACTGCTGCCGCATGCTGGGCTAGCAGCCCATGTCGTGCCTGCTGGTGGCTGCCAACGCATGCCTCCAATTCCTAGGGTCCATGCGATATGGATCCCCTGGCTTGCTCACTTGACACCATGTCGAGGGGCTGGGGCGAGGGGCTGGCTTGTGATGGGCAACCGCGGCCTAGTTGGGGCGCCCACCACAGCTAGACGCTGGGCAAGCAGCCCATGCCATGCCTGTTGGGGGCTACCAAGGCATGCGTCCCATTCCCAGGGTTCGTGTGACGCGGGTCCCCTGGCTTGCCTATTGGGCACCATGCCGACGGGCAGGGACGAGGGGGCTGGCTCGTGATGGGCGCCCGTGGCCTTGCTGGGGCGCCCACCGCTGCTGCACGCTGGGCAAACAGCCCATGCCGTGCCTGCTGGGGGTTGCTGATGCATGCCTCATGTGCCCAGGGTCCGTGTGATGCAGCTCCCCTGGCTCACTTGCTGGGCACCTTGTCGAGGGGCAGGGACGAGGGGTTGGCACAGGATGGGTGCCCGTGGCCTGGCTGGCGCGCCCACCACTGCAGCAAGCTGGGCAAGCAGCCCATGCCGTTCCTGTTGGGGGCTGCTGAGGCAAGCCTTTCGTGCCCAGGGTTTGTGTTGCGTGGCTCCCCTTGCTCGCCTGCTGGGCACCATGTCGACCGACGGGGGTGACAGGGCTGGCTCGCGATGGGCGCCCGTGGCCTGGCTGGTGCACCGACCGCAGCTGCACGCTAGGCATGCAGCCCATGCTGTAACTGCTCAGGGCTACTGAGGCATGCCTCCCGTGCCCAGGGTCCATGCGACGCGGCTCCCCTGGCTCTCTCGCTGGCCAGTAAGTCAAGGGGCAGGGACGAGGGGGCTGGCTCGCGATTGGTGCCCGTGGCCTGGCTGGTGCACCCACCGCAGCTGCACGCTGTGCAAGCAGCCCATGCCGTGCCTGCTGGGGGCTTCCAAGGCTTGCCTCTCGTGCCCAGGGTTCGTGCGACGTGGCTCCCCTAGCTCGCTCGCTGGGCACCATGTCGAGGGGCAGGGACGAGGGGGCTGTCCCGTAATGGGCACCCGTGGCCTGGCTGGCGCGCCCACTGTTGCCCCACACTGAGCTAGCTGCCCATGCCGTGCCTGCTGGGGGCAGCCGAGTCACGCCTCCCATACCCAGGATCCGTGCAACACAGCTCCCCTGGCTCGGCCATTGGGCACCATGTCGAGGGGCAGTGACGAGGACACTGGCTCGCGATGGGCGCCCGTGGCTTGGCTGGCGCTCCTACCTCTGCCGCATGATGGTCAAGCAGCCCATGCTATACTTGCTGGGGGCTGCTGAGGCATGCCTCCTGTGCCCAGTGTCGAAGCAACGTGGCTCCTCTGCCCCGCTCACTGGGCACTACGTCAAGGGTCGGAGGACGAGGAGGCTGGCTCGCGATGGGTGCCACTGGCCTGGCTGGCGCGCCCACTGAAGCCGCACGCTATGTGCGTGGTGGGGGCTGCCGAGGAATGCCTCCTGTGCCCAGGGTCCGTGCGATACGGCTCCCATGGCTTGCTCGCTGGGCAGTATGTCGAGGTTTAAGGACGAGGGGGCTGGCTCGTAATGGGCGCCACTGGCCTGGCTGGCGCGCCCACCGCTGCCACACTGGGCAAGCTGCCCATGCCATGCCTGCTGGGCGCTGCCGAGGCATGCCTTTGATGCCCAGTGTCCGTGTGACTCGGCTCCCCTTGCTCACTCACTGGGCAGTACTTTACCGTGGGACAGCATCGATGGACAAGTTTCTCTTAGATATATATACATAAATATATATATATATATATATATATATATTTTTGTTGGAGTAACACTTGGTTCCCCAATGCTTCCCGTTATGTTTCCAAGTGTTTTTCCCATGTGTTTCTCATTCTCCACAAGCCTAAAGGACTTGCTTCTTTTTCTAGGTCATTATCTTGAGGGACAATTTCAAGCCTCGAGGCATCGATTGTTGATAAGAGAGGCACAATTGTTATGGGGGTTCAGGAGGGGGGGACGAACAAATCGAAGCAACAAAGGACTGAAGCTCAGTGGATCGTGGCAGCAAGGCCACTTTGCCACTTACAATACCCCAAAGCGTATTTAAGTCGTTTGCAAATGATTCTAACCATCGCTCGATGGAAATCACACTTCAAGGCAGCCCGCGAGGCTCCTCCACCACACGGGCTTGGCCAACGACACGTGCCTGTGGGGGCTGGGAGGCCCCTACTGTA
>JAJFZO010000263.1:957500-985000 GCA_021397835.1 Moringa oleifera
CCGTCATGATGGCGAGCATTGCCAACCATGATCTCGACGATGACGTCTTCGCGAGCGTATTAAAGGCTCGGGCTTGGGCTGCCCTAGCGATCCATGTCGGTTCGCACCTCGAGTCGATCGACGGACTGACTTATGGCCATTCCACATCCGACCGAGATGCATCGCTGGCCCCTATCCACTTCCCTCTCGATAATTTTGAGCACTCTTTGACTCTCTTTTCAGAGTCTTTTTCATTTTTCCCTCATGGTACTTGTTCACTATCGGTCTCTCGCCCGTATTTAGCCTTGGGCCGAATTTACTGCCCCATTGGGGCTGCATTCCCAAATAACCCGACTCGTCGACAGTGCCTCATGGTGTGACAAGGTCCGGGCGAGATGGGCTCTCACCCTCTACGGCACCCTTTTCAGGGGACTTAGGCCCCTGTCCGTCGCTGAGGATGCTTTTCTAGACTACAATTCGGGAGCCGAGGGCGCACGATTTTAAAGCTGGGCTTTTCTCGATTCGCTTGCCGTTACTAGGGGAATCCTTGTTAGTTTCTTTTCTTTCACTTATTGATATGCTTAAACTCAACGGGTGGTCCCGCTTGACCCACGGTCGCATCTCGATCGATCGATCGTTGGGTCTGTGAGCTGCGCACAAGGGAGCATGAGGCTTTCTCTACCACTGCCAAGTTGTGACGCGATGTCACTCGAGGCTCTTTTTTAGGTCAACCGTGAGCCGAAGGTGCACAAGAGGCCAACATCCATCTCGCGATCATCCCTTCTCTCCTCGAAGGGATGCAGGAGGGTTGTGGGTGATGGTGCTTGACACCCAGGCAGACTTGCCCCCGGCCTGATGGCTTTGTGCATAACTTACGTTCAAAGACTCGATGGGTAACGGGATTCTGCAATTCACACCAAGTATGGCATTTCGCTACGTTCTTCATCGATGCGAGAGTCGAGATATCCATTGTCGAGAGTCATTTTAGACATCGTTTAGGGACGAGACGACCACCAGCCGCGCATCGAGATCAGGGAGACTGAGGCGTACTTTTTCATTCGAGTTCCTTAGCGCATCCCGTACTGTGGGTTTTGTTGTTGCGCACGACGAGGGGCTTGGGCGCAAGCCTGCGCACCCTTGCCGAGCGAGGAGGGACGTCGGGCTCGAGAGCCTTCCACCCCGCCAGTGTGTTTACAATGTGTTCATGGGTCGTTTCATTGAGCGAGTGTTTGACAATGATCCTTCCGTAGATTCACCTATAGAAACCTTGTTACGACTTCTCCTTTCTTTAAATGATAAGGTTTAGTAGACTTCTCGCGATGTTGCGAGCGATGAACCGCTCACGTCGCCACGATCCGAGCACTTCACCAGACCATTTAATTGGTAGGAGCGAAAGGCGATGTCGACAAAAGGCAGGGACATAGTCAACGCGATCTGATTACTCACGCTTACTAGGAATTCCTCGTTGAAGTCCAATAATTGCAATGATCTATTCCCATCACGATGAAATTTCAAAGATTACCCCGGCCTGTCGGCTAAGGCTATAAACTCGTTGAATACATCAGTGTAGCGCGTGTGCGGCCTAAAACATCTAAGGGCATCACAGACCTGTTATTGCCTCAAACTTCCTTGGCCTAAGGGCCATAGTCCCTCTAGGAAGCCGACCATGAAGGGTTACCTCCACGTAGCTAGTTAGCAGGCTGAGGTCTCGTTCGTTAACGGAATTAACAAGACAAATCGCTCCACCAACTAAGAATAGGATCGAAATCCTATGATGTTATCCCATGCTAATGTATTCAGAGCGTAGGCTTGCTTTGAGCACTCTAATTTCTTCAAAGTAACAGCACCAGAGGTATGACCTGACCAATTAAGGCCAGGAACGCATCGTCGGTAGTAGGGATGAGCCAACTAGTGCACACCGTAGGCAGACCGGCCGACCCATCCCAAGGTCCAACTATGAGCTTTTTAATTGCAAAAACTTAAATATTCACTATTAAAGCTGGAATTACCACGACTACTGGCACCAGACTTGCCCTCCAATGGATTCTCGTTAAGGGATTTAGATTATACTCATTCCAATTACAAGACTCTAAGAGCCCGGTATTGTTATTTATTGTCACTACCACCCCATGTCATGATTGGGCAATTTGTGCGCCTACTGCCTTTCTTGGGTGTGGTAGCCATTTCTCAGGCTCCTTCTCCAGAATCGAACCCTAATTCTCCGTAACCCGTCACAACCATAGTAGATGCCACATTGTCTGTTACAGGATCAGCGTAACCCTAGTGTGATGGCACTAAGTGCATCTACCTAGCCAGCTCAACTTTTTAAGCCCACGCCAAGCGAAGAAGAAGAGATAACAATGTAAAAGCAAAGTAAGGAGACAGTGTTATGAGAACTCTTTCTCAACCTTTATTCAAAATAAAGGAACTCTTTACAAAAGAAGGGTCTCTCTCTAAGAGTACCCAAAGCCTCTAGCTACCCACACACTTGAGTTTGTATTACTCAATATCTTTACAATTGAACCCAAGCCCCCTTTTTATACTAGTTGAGGAGTGTCCTACTCAAACACTCTCTCTTAGTTATCCCACGTTATTCGGATAGGCCACCCAATCTTGATCTTGAATCTTTTATCCTATTGAGGCTTATCTTCAAAGTTTAGATAGCATCCTCCTCCCACAAGGACTCTCCATGAGTTAAGGATCTTTGAATAGCATCCTTCTCCCGTAAAGACTCTCCATAAGTCAAGGATATTTGGATACCATCCTTTTCTCGTAAGGACTCACCATTTGGATAGCATCCTTCTCCTGCAAGGACTCTCCATGAGTGAAGGATATTTGGATAGTATCTTTCTCCTGCAAGGACTCTTCTTGAGTCAAGGATCTAATCTCCTTTGAAGTCTTCTCTAAGCCTTCTTATCTACTTTTAATCTGTTTGGATATGCTTGAGGAGGTGGTTCCCATTCAGGACTCTTCTCGAGCCTTATCTCACTTGGCTTTCGGGATAGACATCTCTTTCTTATCCTTCTATTGCCTTGATCCTCCTCTAGCCAATAGCCATATCCTTTCTTTGTGGAATATCTTTGCTTGCTGGACTTTCCATCCATGTCAAGTTAGGTTCCTAAAATCTGCCCTGTGTTTCCCGTCGCTGGACATACTCGCACCATTATATGTTGGTGCTTACTTGAGGCATCTCTACTGCTTTCCCCTTAAGCAGGCTTGTGGGTCTATTTGCGTGCTTCATCCCTCGCTCTATAATGTTCCCAGCTCATCAGCGTATCTCACCACTATGAGTATGAAACTCGATTTCTCACCAAGTCTCTCGCATTCGTTCCCATATCTAACTCAAGAGTTTTTCCCTTGCTAGCATGGTCCTTCACACTTATGGTTCGGGCATGGAGCAAGACTCACCATGCCTATGCCTTGGCACTCAGATTCAAGGGTCTGACAAACCATCCCCACCAAAATAACCCAACACCTTCGTCGACTTATTGTTGTGGTACGCCTTGATCTGGTCCTCGAATTGCCATAATGTGGTATCTCTTTCCCAACTCGCATCCACCTCACTAGTGCCTTTCCACTGGACTACGTAGTATGTCCTCTGATTCATCTTACTATAGCCCTCCTTTTAGTGATCAAGGATCTTCTCTATTTCCTTGTTTAATTAAACTCGAGTTGCCGGCGATGCACGCTTAGCCTGCTTGCGTCTGCGATCGGCATCTTCCTGAAACTCTTTGAGGAAGCTCACGTGGAATGTTGGGTGCATCCTCAGATGTTGCGGTAGCTTCAACCCATAAGCTACTGCTCCACCTTTCTTCCCGATTATATGATCAACATTCCTCCTTGAAGGCAATGTCTTAGGGAGTTCCGATGGCATCCTGCTATTGAATTCCCTCAACACTGCAACACTCTCGTCAGGTACCTCCACCACTTGATCTGGTTTCGCCTCGAATAGTATTGCCAGCATCATCACTTCACCCTTTTGCAGTTTTAACTTAAATCGCTTTGCAGATTGCAACCTGATCTGCTTCTTTTTACCGAATGCTCCCTTGCTGCTTTGGTTCTGATTAGGCTTGGGGCTCGCTCATTAGCCACGAGTAATCCACCTAACTGGGGCATCAGTAATGCCTTGGCTTGTTTGAAGAATTCTAGACCCAAGATAACATCGAAGTCATCTAACTGAGTTATCATGACGTTGGACGTACCTTTCCATTCACCTACTTCAAGGGTCGTAGTGGCAGCTCCGCATACTGCCTTTGCCTCAGCATTCGCTGCTTTGAACTTGACCGAGGCTGGAGAAAGCTTAAGCCCTAGCTTTCCCACTTCTTTTTTCGTGATGAAATTGTTGGTAGCTCGCGTATCCAATATTGCCATTACATCCTTCTTGTTTACCTTCATCGGGACATAGATCAACCCTTTCTGCAAGTTCATGGGTGTGATTGCATTCGGCAATTGGATTAGGTTCGCCCAAGTTATGGCATTCCCTTCCTCTTCCTCGTGGGATCCCTCTGCTGCTATGAGCACCACTAATTTCTCCTTATGTGGACAATCGACTACTCGATGTGGCCCATTGCATAAGAAGCAACCCCCTTGGTCCACATTCTTTCCCTTACCCTTCGAAAGGAATGAGTTCTGAGGCTTGCTGGACTCGGCATTCTTCTTTTTCTTACCCTTGCCATTAGGCTTTTACATCTCATTTCAAGCCTCCCTTCGTTTCTCACCTTTTTTGGAAGCATCACCTACATACTTGAAATCCACCAAGCTATCTGCCACAAAAAATGCTAGGGGCAAGTCTTTGACACCTTGCCGCCTCAGTTCTGCTTGAGCCTGCGGCTGCAAGCCCGATAGGAAGTTAAACAACCTATCCTCCTCTGACATGTTTTTGATGTCTAACATCAGGGAACTGAACTCCTTCACAAAGTCGTGCACTGAGCCCGTCTGCTTCAAGCGCTTTAGTTGTTCCCTAGCCATAAACGAAGTGTTACATGGCAGGAATTACTCCTTCAATTCCTTTTTGAATGCCTCCCATGAATCAATGCTAGGTCTTCCTATGATAGCATCATCCTGCATACAAGTGCGCCACCACAACTTAGCATCACCAGATAAGTATATGGATGTGATCATTACCAGGTCGTTTATGGGCATTCAAGCAGCTTTGAAATACTGCTCCATATCCCAGAAGAAGTTCTCCAACTCCTTGGCATTCCTCTCTAGAGAATGGCTTTGGTTCCGACACCTTCAACTTAGCCACAGTAGAGTCCGCTCCTACTGTTGATGTATGGGCAGCCCTCTTCAGCATCAGGATCTTGGTCTCAAGGCTCCTCACAGTCTCCTTGAGGTTTCCAATGTCCTTGACCATCGAGGATTGTCGCTGGGCGATTGTCTCCATCAACTCTACCAATGTGCATGTTGACCCCTCCGACGATGCACGAACAATCTCTTCCAACTGAGTGACATGCTCTCGCATCGACTCAGTCCCTCCTAGCATGGGGCCTTGGCAGTGATAAGA
This sequence comes from Moringa oleifera, assembly GCA_021397835.1. Classification (NCBI taxonomy): domain Eukaryota; kingdom Viridiplantae; phylum Streptophyta; class Magnoliopsida; order Brassicales; family Moringaceae; genus Moringa; species Moringa oleifera. The sequence goes on from JAJFZO010000263.1 coordinate 962,986, forward strand.
TCAACCACAAGTTCAAGAACGTGGTGATCGAAACCGCGCTCTGATACCAAACTGTCACACCGTCTATTGCCGGATCAGCGCAACCCTAGTGTGATGGCGCTAAGTGTGTCCACCTAGCCAACCCAACTTTTTATGCCCACACCAAGCAATGAAGAAGAGATAACAATGTAAAAGCAAAGTTAGGAGACAGTATTACGAGAACTCTTTCTTAACCTTTATTCAAAATAAAAGAACTATTTACAAAAGAAGGGTCTCTTTCTAAGAGTACCCAAAGCCTCTAGCTACCCACACACTTTAGTTTGTATTACTCAATATCTTTACAACTGAGCCGAAGCCCCCTTTCTATACTAGTTGAGGAGTGTCCTACTCAAACACTCCTTCTTAGTTATCCCACGTTTTTCGAATAGGCCACCCAATCTTGATCACGAATCTTTATCTCGTTGAGGCTTATCTTCAAAGTTTGGATAGCATCCTTCTCTCGCAAGGACTCTCCTTAAGTCAAGGATCTCATCTCCTTTGAACTCTTCTCTAAGCCTTCTTATCTGCTTTCAAACGGTTTGGATAGGCTTGAAGAGGTGGTTTTCATTCAGGACTCTTTTGGAGCCTTATCTCCCTTGGCTTTCGGGATAGACATCTCTTTCTTATCCTTCTATTGCCTTGATCCTCCTCTAGCCAATAGCCATATCCTTTCTTTGTGGAATATCTTTGCTTGCTGGACTTTCCATCCATGCCAAGCCAGGTTCCCAAATTCTGCCCTGTGTTCCCATCACTAGACATATTCGCACCACCATGTACTGGTGCTTGCTTGAGGTATCTTTACCGCTTTCCCCTTAAATGGGCTTATGGGTCCATTTGTGTCCTTCGTCCCTCACTCCACAACGTTCCTAACTCACCAGTAAATCTCGCCACTATAAGTATGAAACTCAATTTCTCACCAAGTCTCCCGCATTCATTTTCATATCTAACTCATGCGTTTTTGCCTTGCTAGCGTGGTCCTCCACACTTGTAGGTCCGAGCATGGAGCAAGACTCGCCATGCCTATGCCTTGGTACTTAGATTCAAGGATATGATAGTAGGCAACTATCCTACCATAGAAAGTTGATTAGGCAGAAATTTGATTGATGCGTCGCCGGCACGATGGCCTTACGATCCGTTAAGTTATCATGAATCATCAGAGCAACGGGAGAAGCTCGGGTCGAACTTTTATCTAATAAATGCACCTCTTCCAAAAGTCAGGGTTTGTTACACGTATTAGCTCTAGAATTACTATGGTTATCTAAGTAGTAGGTGCCATTAAACAAACTATAACTGATTTAATGAGCCATTCACAGTTTCATAGTCTGAATTAGCTCATACTTACACATGCATGGCTTAATCTTTGACAGAAGCATATGAATACTGGCGAGATCAACTAGGTAGCATCTTTCAAGACACCGTGCCAACTAATACCAAATGGTACCGTAAGGCTCGCTGAGGCCAAAGCTATCGCGGTCATCATTCAAAATTGATGGGACGTGGGACAAATGCTTTCGCTTGAATAGGCAGAGGCCAAGGCCACTCTTATCACAACACTTTTCGCACCCGAGGGGATGACCGAGCTCCCGTGTGCCAAAGCAGTCGCATGCCGAAGCAAGCCACGCTTGGAGCACGAGGCTTGGCTTAGGTTTCCACCCATGCCCATAAGGCACATGGTGCAAAGACAGCCGACTCGAATCATCGAATTTCATTTGTGAAGGCACGCGACACAGGGTCTCGATGTTACCCACAAAAAGCCAACGTATGGCTCGAGGTCAAGCTTAAAGCGATGTGCTAGCAAATAGTTCAATGCGGAAGCATGGAGCCTGCCAACGCGCACGGCTAGATCACCACTCACACACCGCACGTATAAATGGGCAGCAACAACACCAAACGAGCTACAAGCCGACGAGCTAAAGGCCCATCGATCATGCAGGTCATCGAGTGCCACCGCACCCAAGCCGCTAAGCGCGAAATTGTTTCAATAATGAGGGACGATTCTTCAATGCCAATGGACCATTGATGAGGCCTTGGCAGCAAGGGTGTCACACGGTGCCTAAGCTGGCCGTGTGGTTCACTTGATGCTAACGGCTGACGATTGTGTCATCAATCGTGCTGCGCAACGAGTCCGTCACGGCAAGCCTGAGCATCGGGATCCAACCCCACATCCGCCGCCTCGAGGGCCTACGACAAAGCACTCCGCATGCTCAAAATCCCCCCAACGATTTGGCCCTCGCGTAGCATGCATCATCGTTAGCTTCATCGCCCACACCGCCATACTTGTCTAGCCACATCCCAGCTCATTATCCCACGATTTAGCAGATTTTTTTTTCCCATGTATTTCCCATCGATGAGGCCTTGGCAGTAGGGGTGTCACGCCGTGCCTAAGCTGGCTCTATGGCTCGCTCAATGCTAATGACCGATGATCGTGTCGTTGATCATGCTGCGCAATGAGTCCATCTAGGCAAGCCTGAACGTTGAGATCTAACACTGCATCTGTCGCCTCAAGGGCCTACGATGAAGCACTCTGCATGCTCGAAATCCCCCCAGCGATTTAGCCCCCGCGTAGCATGCATCTTCGTTAGCTTCGTCGCCCACACCATCGAGCTTGTCTATTCACATCCTAGCTCATTATCCCACGATTTAGTGGATTTCGTTTCCCACATTTTTCCCACTGATGAAGCCTTGATAGCAGGGGTGTCGCGCGGTGCCCAAGCTGGCCGTGTGGCTTGCTCGATGCTAGCTGACGACCATCGTGTCATCAATTGCGTTGCACAACGAGTCTGCCTAGGCAAGCTTGAGAGTCGGGATCCAACCCCATGTCCATCGCCTCGAGGGCCTGCGACGAAGCACTCCACATGCTCAAAATCCCCCCAGCGATTTGGCCCTCATGTAGCCTGCATCATCGTTAGCTTTGCCCTCCACATCGTCGAGCTTGTCTAGCCACATCCCAGCTCATTATCCCACGATTTTTCTCGTTTCGTTGCCCACAATTTAGAGGATTTCATTTCCCACGTTTTCCCCACTCTGTTGGCTACTGATAGGGCATCCCACATTCTTCAACCGACGTCACTGGCCGCCTGCCTGCCGACGGTGGTGGCTGCCACAACCACGCACCACCGACTAGATGGGCAAGGCAACAAGCCGTCCTGAACATGCCATGCATGCTGGGTTCCCCAAGCCCAGCGCCTGCCCATGTGGGATGGGCAGGGGGGGAGCACGCATGGCCCATTGGCACCCATCAAGCTTGAAAACACAAATATGTCTGAGCCATCATAATGGGTCTAAAAAGTTATTTACTTGAAATTTTGAGCTGAGATTTTTTTACATAAATGGAGAATAATCATATCTACAATCAGAAAAGATTTTAGAATTTTCTGGGCACTAAATTTTTTTTATCAATTTTCTACATCCTAAAATTGAAAAAATCGTCAAAAATAGCCCATGAGTCGAAATGATCCCAAACTTCAGAGAAGACTCCTCACGGATTACATGATTTATTTGAGTCATTCCGGGATAAATTTCGTGATGAAGAGAATTTTAATTCACACCAATTTCGCAAGTGGGCATTACGATCAACAAGTTGGGGCAGCTGTGCCTCTGCCTGGCCCAGGGTGCATGCTGGCTGCCCTGTCCAACGAACCTCCAGCCACACCATGGAAGCCTTCAGGGCCCATCACAGCCAGGGGACATGGCCAAGCCCCGCTTGCCCATGAAATCAACGCCCACAGCACGTGCCGAGCCTCACAGCATGCTCGCGGCTGGTTCTCGTGGGGCGCCCCTGGCAATGCTGGCGTTGTGCTTGCTGGGGACTGCTGTGGCACCCCTGGCTTGCATGCTAGGCACCATGTCAAGGGCAGGGACGAGGGGGCTGGGTCGCGATAGGTGCCTATGGCCTGGCTAGCGCGCCCATCGCTACAGCTTGTTGGGCAGGCAGCCCGTGTAGTGCCTGCTGAGGGCTGCTGAGGGATGCCTCCCGTGCCTAGGGTATGTGCAACGTGGCTCCCCTGGCTCGCTTGCTGTGCACTATGTCGAGGGGCTGACTCACGATGGGTGCCCGTGGCCTAACTGGCACACCCACCGTTGTTGCACACTAGGCAAGCAGTCCATGTTGTGCCTACAGGGGGCTGCCAAGGCATACCTATCATGCCCAGGGTTCGTGCGACACGGCTCCCCTGGCTTGCTCACTGAGCAATATGTCGAGGGGGAGGGACGAGGCGGCTGGCTCACGATGGGCGCCCATGGCCTCGCTGGCGCACCCACCGCTACCGCACGCAGGGCAAGCAGCCCATGCCATGACTGTTGGGGGCTGCCGAGGCATGCCTCCCATGCCCAGTGTCCACTTGACACGGCTCCCTTAGCTCACTCGCTGGGCACTTCATCGAGGATTGGGGACTAGCGGGCAGACTTGCGATTGGCGGTACTGGCCTTGTTGGCACCCCCACCACTGCGCACGCTGGGCAAGCAGCCCATGCCGGGCCTGGTGGGGGCTACAGAGCCATGCTTCCCTTTCCCAACGTCTGTGTGACGCGGCTCCCCTGCCATGCTTGCTGTGTACTATGTCAAGGGGTAGGCCCACAATAAGCGCCCGTAGCCTGGCTGGTGCGCAGACCGCTGTTGCACGTTGGGCAAGTAGTGCATGCCATGCCTGTTGGGGGATGCCGACGCGTGCCTCCCATGCCCAGGGTTCGTGCCATGCGGCTCCTTTGGTTCGCTCGCTGGCTACAATGTCGAGGGGCTGGCTCGCGATGGGCGATTGTGGCCCCACTAGCGCGCCCACCGCTGCGGTGCACTAGGCAAGTAGCCCATGCTGTGCCTGCTCGATGCTGCCGAGGCGAGCCTCCTTTGCCCAGGGTCCATGCGATGCAGCTCTCCTGGCTCGCTCATTGGGCATAATGTCGAGGGACTGGGATTAGGGGGCTAGCTTGCGATGGGCACTCATGGCCTGGTTGGCGCGCCCACCGTTGTAGCACACTGGTTGAGTAGCCCATGTCGTGCCTGCTGGGGTTTGCCGAGGCATGCCTCCATTGCCCAGGGTCCGTGCAACGTGGCTGCCCTAGCTCTTTCGCTGGCCACAATGTCAAGGGGCAGGGACGGAGGGGCTGGCTCACGATGGGCGCTTGTGGCCTGGCTAGCGCTCCCATCGCTACTGCTCACTGGGCAAGCTGCCCATGCCATGCCTTCTAGGGGCTGCCAAGGTATGCCTCTCGTGCCCAGGGTCTATTCAACTCGGCTCCCCTAGCTCGCTCGCTGGGCTCTATGCCGACAAGCTGGCTCGTGGTGGGCACCCATGGCCTGGCTGGCGTACCCACCGCTGCTGCACATTGGGCATGCAGCCCATGCCGTGCCTCCTTGGGGCTGTCGAGGCAAGCCTCCCGTGCCTCCTTGGGGCTGTCGAGGCAAGCCTCCCGTGCCCAGGGTCCGTGCGATGCAGCTCCCCTGGCTCACTCACTAAGCAATATATCGAGGGGCAGTGACGAGGGGGCAGGCTCATGATGGGCACCACTAGCCTGGCTGGCGCATCCACTGCTACTGCACGCTTGGCAAGCAGCCCATGTCGTGTCTACTGGGGGCTGCCGAGGCGTGCCTCCCATGCCTAGGGTCTGTGTGATGCAGCTCCCCTGGCTTGCTTGTTGTGCACTATGTCAAGGGGCTGGCTCATGATGCCCAGGGAAGCCCCCCGAGGGAACCGTTCCTTGTCCGTCCCACGGTCGGCACACGATGACTCGCTCTCGTCGTGAGAACAGCTCGAGTAGTCCACCGATAACCGACGGGTTCAGGACTGGGGCCCTTGTGCCTAACCCTCAGAGCCAATCCTTTTCCCGAGGTTACGGATCCATTTTGCTGACCTCCCTTGCCTACATTGTTTCATCGATCAGAGGCTATTCACCCTGGAGACCTAATGCAGTTATAAGTACGACCTGTTATGGAAGGCACTCAGTCCTCCGGATTTTGAAGGGCCACCGGGGGCGCACCGAACACCACGAGACATGCGGTGCTCTTCCAGCTGCTGGACCCTAACTCCGACTGAGTCATTTTTATGGTGGGCAGGCTATTAAACAGAAAAGATAACTCTTTTTGGCGCCCTCGCCGACGTCTTCAAACTCCCTAACGTTACTATCAGCTGCCACATCTCGGTTCCAAAATTTTAACTGGATCCCTTTCGAAGCTCGCGCCGAGGCGCTATCCAACGGGCTTCCCCCGTCTCTTAGGATTGACTAACCCATGTGCAAGTGCCGTTCACATGGAACTTTTCCCCTCTTTGGCCTTCAAAGTTCTCATTTGAACACTTGCTACTACCACCAAGATCTGCACCGATGGCCGCTCCGTGTGGGCTCACGCCCTTAGTTTTACGGCAACCACCGCGCCCTCTTACTCATTGGGGCTTGGCCCTTGCCCCAATGGCTGGGTATAGGTCGCACACTTCAGTGCCATGCATTTTTGGGGCTAGTTGATTCGGCAGGTGAGTTGTTACGCACTCCTTTGTGGATTTCCACTTCCATGACCACCATCCTACTGTCTTAATTGACCAACACCCTTTGTGGGTTCTAGGTTAGCACGCAGTTGGGCACCGTAAGTCGGCTTCTGATTCATCCCGCATCGCTAGTTCTGCTTACAAAAAATGGTTGATTAGGAGCTCTCGATTCCATGGCACGGCTCAACGAGGCAGTCGCCCCGTACTACCTATTTAAAGTTTGAGAATAGTTCGAGGGCATTATGCCCCCGATGCCTTTAATCATTGGCTTTACCCTATAAAACTTGCATCTGAGCTCCAGCTATCCTGAGGGAAACTTCTGAGGGAACCAGCTACTAGACGGTTCGATTAGTCTTTTGCCCCTATATCCAAGTAAAACGAACAATTTGCACGTCAGTATCGCTGCGGGCCTTTACCAGAGTTTCCTCTGGCTTCGCCCCGCTCAAGCATAGTTCACCATCTTTTGGGTCTCGATAGGCATGCTCGCACTCGATCCCTTCTTGAAAGATCGAGGTCAGTCGATGGTGCACCCGTGAGGGATCCCGCCAATCAGCTTCCTTGCGCCTTACGGGTTTACTCACCCGTTGACTCGCACGCATGTCAGACTCCTTGGTTCGTGTTTTAAGACGAGTCGATTGGGGAGCCCGCTGGCCGACGTCGGGAGCACACAGCAGCCAAAGCACCATAGCGATGGAGCGCACTACCAGCCAAGATCTCAACGATGACATCTCCACCAGCATATCAAAGGCTCTGGCTTGGGCCGCCGTTGCGATCCACGTCAGTCCGCACCCCCAATCGACCGGCGGACCGGCTCGTGGCCATTCCACATCCGACCAAGGTGCATCATCGACCCCCATCCACTCCCCTCCTAACAATTTCAAGCACCCTTTGACTCTTTTTTCAAAGTCCTTTTCATCTTTCCCTCGTGGTACTTGTTCGCTATCGGTCTCTCGCTCGTATTTAGCCTTTGATGGAATTTACTGCCCTATTAGGGCTGCATCCCCAAACAACCCAACTCGTCGATAGTGCCTCGTGGTGTAACAAGGTCCGAACAAGATAGGGCTCTCATCCTCTTCGGCACCCCTTTCTAGGGGACTTGAGCCCTGGTCCGTCGCTAAGGATGCTTTTTCATACTATAACTCGGGCGCCAAGGGCGCACGATTTTCAAGCTGGGCTTTTCCCGCTTCACTCACCGTTATTAGGGGAATCCTTGTTAGCTTCTTTTCCTCCACTTATTGATATGCTTAAACTCAACGGGTGGTCCCGCCTGACCTGGGGTCACATCTTGATCGATCGATCGTTTGGTTCGTGAGCCGCGAGCAAGGGATGCGTGCATGAGGGAGCACGAGGCTTTCTCTACCACCGCCAAGCCGTGATGCGGTGTCGCTCGAGGCTCTTTTTTAGGCCAACCACGAGCTGAAGGCACACGAGAGGCCAACATTTGCCCTGCGATGGTCCCTCCCCTCCTCGAAAGGATGTGAAGGGGTTGGGAGCGATGGTGCTTGACACCCAGGCAGATGTGCCCTTGGCCTGTTGGTTTTGGGCGTAACTTGCGTTCAAAAGACTTGATGGTTCATGGGATTCTGCAATTCACACCAAGTATCACATTTTGCAACATTCTTCATCGATGCAAGAGCTGGGATATCCATTGTCGAGAGTCATTTTAGACATCGTTTAGGGATGACACGACCGTCGACCGCACACCGAGATCGGGGTGACTGAGGCGTGCTTTTTCACTCGAGTTCCTTGGCACATCCCGCGCTATGGGTTTTGTTGTTGCATGTAACGAGGGGCTTTGGCGAAAGCTACGCACCCTTGCCGCGTGAGGAGGGACGAGGGGCTCGAGAGTCCTCTGCCTTGCTGGTGTGTTTACAACATGTTCGCGGGTCATTTTGCTGAGCGAGTTTTCAATAATGATCCTTCCGCAGGTTCACCTACAGAAACGTTGTTACGACTTCTCCTTGCTCTAAATGATAAGGTTCAGTGGACTTCTCACAATGTCGCGAGCAGCGAACCGCCCACGGCGCCACGATTCGAACACTTTACCGGACCATTCAATCAGTAGGAGCGACGGGAAGTGTGTACAAAGGGCAAGGACATAGTCAATGCAAGCTGATGACTCACGCTTACTAGGAATTCCTCATTGAAGACCAATAATTGCGATGATCTATCCCCATCAAGATGAAATTTCAAAGATTATCCAGGCTTGTCGACCAAGGCTATAAACTTATTGAATACATTAGTGTAGCGCGCATGCGGCCCAGAACATCTAAGGGCATCACAAACATGTTATTGCCTCAAACTTCCTTGGCCTAAGCAACCATAGTCCCTTTAAGAAGTTAGCCATGGAGGGTCACCTCCACGTAGCTAGTTAACAGGCTGAGGTCTTGTTCGTTAAAGGAATTAACAAGATAAATTGCTCCACCAACTAAGAACGGCCATGCACCACCACCCATAGAATCAAGAAAGAGCTCTTAGTCTGTCAATCCTTACTATGTCTGGACCTGCTAAGTTTCCGCCTGTTAAGTCAAATTAAGCCGCAGACTCCGCTCCTAGTGGTGCCCTTCCGTCAATTCTTTTAAGTTTCAGCCTTGCAACCATACTCCCCCTAGAACCCAAAGACTTTGATTTCTCATAGGTGCTAGCGGAGTCCAAAAAGCGACATCCGTTGATCTCTGGTCAGCATCGTTTATGGTTAAGACTAGGACGGTATCTGATCATCTCCGAGCCCCCAACTTTCATTCTTGATTAATGAAAACATCCTTGGCAAATACTTTCGCAGTTGTTCATCTTTCATAAATCCAAGAATTTCACCTCTGACTATGAAATACGAATGCCCCTGACTGTCCCTGTTAATCATTACTCCGATCCCGAAGGCCAACAGAATAGGATCGAAATCCTATGATGTTATCCCATGCTAATGTATTCAGAGCGTAGTCTGGCTTTGAGCACTCTAATTTCTTCAAAGTAACAGCGTCGGAGGCACGACCCGGCCAATTAAGGCCAGGAGCGCATCGCCGGCAGTAGGGACGAGCCAACCGGTGCACACTGTAGGCGGACCGGCCGACCCATCCCAAGGTCCAACTACGAGCTTTTTAACTGCAACAACTTAAATATACGCTATTGGAGCTAGAATTACCGTGGCTGCTGGCACTAGACTTGCCGTCCAATGGATCCTCGTTAAGGGATTTAGATTGTACTCGTTCTAGTTACCAAACTCGAAAAGCCCGGTATTATTATTTATTGTGACTACCTTCCCGTGTCAGGATTGGATAATTTGTGCGCCTGCTGCCTTCCTTAGATGTGGTAGCCATTTCTCAGGCTCCCTTTTCGGAATCGAACCCTGATTCTGCATCACCCATCACCACCACAGTAGGCAACTATCCCACCATCGAAAGTTGATAGGGCAAAAATTTGAATGATGAGTTATCGGTACGATGGCCTTGCGATCTGTCAAGTTATCATGAATCATTAGAGCAATGGGCGAAGCCCACGTCGACCTTTTATCCAATAAATGCACCCCTTCTAGAAGTCAGGGTTTGTTGCACGTATTAGCTCTAGAATTACTACGGTTATCCAAGTAGTAGGTACCATCAAACAAACTATGACTGATTTAATGAGTCATTCGCAGTTTCACAGTCTGAATTAGTTCATACTCAAACATGCATGGATTAATCTTTGAGACAAGCATATGACTACTAGCAAGATCAACTAGGTAGCATCCTTCGAGACGTCGCGCCAATTAGGATCGTAGCATGCCGCAAGGCTCCCTGAGGCCAAAGTTGTCGCAGTAGACGTTCAAAATCGATGGGACATGGGGCAAATGCTTTTGCTTGGATAGGCAGAGGCCGAGGCCACTCCTGTCACAACACTTTTCACAACCGAGGGGACGATCGAGCGCTCGTGTGCCAAAGCAGCCGCATGCCGAAGCAAGCCACGCTTGGAGCACGAGGCCCTGCTGAGGTTTCCACCCATGCCCACGAGGGACATGGTGCAAGGACAGCTGACTCTAATCACCGAATTCTGTTTGTGAAGGCACACGACACAGGGTCCCGAGGTCACCCACGAAAAGCCAACGTATGGCTCGGGGTAGGGCTTGAAGCGACATGCTAACCGACAGTTTGATGCAGGAGCATGGAGCTTGCCAATGTGCACGACTAGATCACCACTCACACGCTGCACATACAAATGGGCAGCAACAGCACCAAACGAGTTGCAAGCCGATGAGCGAAAGGCCCATCGATCATGCACGTCGTCGAGTGCTGCCGCACCCAAGTCGCTAAGCATGAAATTTTTTCGATAGCGAGGGATGATTCTTCGATTGCAAGGGACCATCGATGAGGCCCTCGCAGCAGGGGTATCACATCGTGCCCAGGCTGGCCGTGTGGCTCGCTCGATGCTAATGGCCGATGATCATGTCATCGATCGCGCTACGCAACGAGTCCGCCTAGGCAAGCCTAAGCGTTGGGATCCTGTGATGAAGCACTCCGCATGCTCAAAATTCCCCCCAGTGATTTGGCCCTCGCGTAGCATGCATCATCGTTATCTTCATCGCCCACACCGTTGAGCTTGTCTAGCCACATCCCACCTCATTATCCCACCATTTTTTTCGTTTCGTTGCCCACAATTTAGTAAATTTTTTTTCCCACATTTTCCCCATTCCATTGGCTACTGATCCGGCATCCCACACTCTTCAATCGAGGTCACCGGCCGCCTGCCTGTCGGCGGTGGTGGCCGCCACAGCCACGCACCACTGGCTGGATGGGCAAGGTAGCAAGTGGCCCTGCCCATGCCACGCGCGCTGGGTTCCCCAAGCCCAGCGCCTGCCCATGTGGGATGGGCAGTGGGGGAGCACGCATGGCCCGTTGGCACCCAGCAAGCTTGGTGACCACCTCCACCCTAAAGAGTCTTAAAGGAAATTTCACTCCAAACAAGAGGAAACATCAATATGTTTGAGCCATCATAATGGGTCTAAAAAATTATTTGCTTGGAATTTGAGCTGAAATGTTGTACATAAATGGAGAATAATCATATCTACCACTAGAAAAAATTTCAGAATTTTCTAGTTACCAAATTTTTTTAATGAATTTTCTAAAGTCGAAAATTGAAAAAATCATCAAAAATAGCCCATGGGTCAAAATGATCCCAAACTTCAGGGCCAGACTCCTCATGAATTACACGATTTATTTGAGTCATTTCGGGACCAATTTCATGATGGAAAGACTGTCAATTCATACCAATTTCGCAAGTGAGCATTGCAGCCAGCAGGCTAGGGCAGCTCTGCCTCTGCCTAGCCTAGGGTGCATGCTGGCTCCCTGTCCAGCGCACCTCCTGGAACCCCATGGCTGCCCTCAGGGTCCATCACAACCAGGAGACATAGCCAAGCCCAGCTTGCCCATGAAATCAACACCCACAGCACGTGCCGAGCCTCACAGCTGGCTCGCATGGGGTGCCCCTGGCAAGGCTGGAGTCGTGCCTGCTGGGGACTGCTGTGGCACCCCTGGATCGGATGCTGGGCAGTAAGTCGAGGGGCATGGACGAGGAGGATGGCTCGGGATGGGCGCCAGTGGCCTGGCTGGAACACCAACCGCTGCTGCACACTAGGCAAGCAGCTCATGTTGTGCCTGCTGGGGGCTGCTGAGGCGTGCCTCCTGTCCCCAGTGTCCATGCGACACAGCTCCCCCGGCTCGCTCGCTGGGCACTGCATCAAGGGTCAGGGACAAGGGGGCTGGCTCGCGATGGGCGTCGCTGGCCTGGCTGGCACGTCCACCGGTGTCGCACGCTGGGCACTTGGCCCATGCCGTGCCTGTTAGGGGCTGCCAATGCATGCCTCTCGTGCCCAGGGTCCATGCGACGCGGCCCCCCTGGCTCACTCGCTGGGGAGTAAGTCAAGGGGCAGGGACGTGGGGGCTGGCTCGCGATAGGCGCCCGTGACCTGGCTCAACCACTCCCGCTCGCTCGGCAAGCAGCCCATGCCGTGCCTGCTAGGGGCTGCTGAGGCATGCCTCCCATGCCTAGGGTCCCTGCGACGCGGCTCCCTTAGCTCGCTCGCTTGGCACTATGTCGAGGGGCAAGCTCGTGATGGGTGCCCGTGGCCTGGCTGGTGCGTCCACCGCTGCCGCACGCTGGGCAAGCAGCCCATGCCGTGCCTGTTGGGAGCTACCGAGGCATGCCTCCCATCCCCAGTGTCCATGCGACGCAGCTCCCTTGGCTCACTCGCTGGGCACTACGTCAAGGGTCGGTGACGAGGGGCTGGCTCGCGATGGGCATCGCTGGCCTGGCTGGCGCACCCTCCGCTGTTGAGAGGCACTCGGTCCTCCAAATTTTCAGGGGCCATTGGGGGCGCACTGAACACCACATGACGTGCTATGCTCTTCCAGCCACTGGACCCTACCTTCGGTTGAGCCGTTTCCAGGGTGGGCAGGCTGTTAAATAGAAAAGATAACTCTTTCCAGGGCCCCTGCCGACATCTCCAGACTCCCTAATGTTACCGTCAGCCACCACGTCCTGATTTTGAAATTTTAACTAGATCCCCTTTCGAAGCTCGCACCGAGTAGCTATCCGATGGGCTTCCCCCGTCTTTTAGGATCGACTAACCCATGTGCAAGTCTTTTTCGGCCTTCAAAGTTCTTATTTGAATATTTGCTACTACCACCAAGATCTACACCGATGGCCGCTACGCTCGGGCTTGCGCCTCAAATTTTATGACGACCACTACGCCCTCCTACTCATTCTAATTACAATACTCGAAGAGCTCGGTATTGTTATTTATTGTCACTACATCCTCGTGTCTGGATTAGGTAATTTACGCCCCTACTGCCTTCTTTGGATGTAGTAGCCATTTCTCAGGCTCTCTCTCCATAATCGAACCCTAATTCTCCGTCACCCATCACCACCATAGTAGGTGTCACACCGTCGATTGCGGGATCAGTGCAACTCTAGTATCATGGTGCTAGATGCGTCCACCTAACCTGCCCAACTTTCTAAGCCTGTGCCAAAAGAAGAATAAGAGCCAACAGCACAAAAGCAATGTAAGAAGAAAATATTACGAGAACTCTTTCTTAACCTTTATTGAATAAAGGAACTATTCACAAAAGAAAGGTCTCTTTCTAAGAGCATCCAAAGCCTCTAGCTACCCACACAGTTGAGTTTGTATTACTCGATGTATTTAGAACTGAACCTAAGCCCCCTTGTTATACTAGTTGAGGAGTGTCCTACTCAAACACTCTCTCTTAGTTATCCCACGTTTTTCGGATAAGCCACCCAATCTTGATCATGAATCTTTATCTCATTAAGGCTTATCTTTAAAGTTTGGATAGCTTCCTTCTCTCGCAAGGACTCTCCTTGACTCAAGGATCTCATCTCCTTTGAAGTCTTCTCTAAGCCTTCTTATTTGCTTTCAACCGGTTTGGATAGGCTTGAGGAGATGGTTTCCATTGAGGACTCCTTTCGAACCTTATCTCCCTTGGCTTTTGGGATAGACATCTCTTTCTTATCCTTCTATCGCCTTAATCCTTCTCTAGCCAATAGCCATATCCTTTCTTTGTGGAATATCTTCGCTTGCTAGACTTTCCATCCATGCTAAGCTGGGTTCCTGAATTCTTCCCTGTGTTCTCGTCACTGGACATATTCTCACCACCATGTGCTTATGCTTACTTGAGGCGTCTCTGCTACTTTCCCCTTAAGCAGGCTTATGGGTCTGTTTGTGTGCTTCATCCCTCGCTCCATAACGTTCCCTACTTACCATCGAATCTCGCCACTATAAGTATGAAACTCGATTTCTCACCAAGTCTCTCACATTCATTTTCATGTCTAATTCATGCGTTTTTGCCTTGCTAGCGTGGTACTCCACACTTGTAGGTCCGGGCATAGAGCAAGACTCACCATGCCTATGCCTTGGTACTTAGATTCAAGGGTGTAACAAACCATCCCCATCAGAAGAGCCCGACGCCTTCGTCAGCTTAGTGTTGTGATACGCCCTGATCTGGTCCTCGAATTGCCACAATGTGGTAGCTTTCTCCCAACTTGCATCCACCTCATTGGTACCTTTCCACTGGACTAGGTAGTATGTCCTCCGATTCATCTTACTGTAGCCCTCTGTTCGATGATCAAGGATTTTCTCTATTTCCTTGTCAAATTGAACTCAAGTTACAGACGGTGCACGCTTAGCTTGCTTGCGTCTGCGATCGGCATCTTCCTAAAACTCTTTGAGGAAGCTCATGTGAAATGTTAGTTGCATCTTTAGATGTTGCAGTAGTTTCAACCTATAAGCTACTACTCTAACTTTCTTCTTGATCTCGAATGGTCCATCATACCTTGGGATAAGGCCTCGATAAACTCCCTTCTTCGTGATTTTCGTCTAACTTTGGGGTGTCAGCTTTCGTAGAACCTTGTCCCCAAGTTGGAACTCAGCTTCATGTCTCTTCTTGTTAGCATATTTTTTCATACACCTCTGTGCCTTAAAAAGGCTATCCCTCGCTTGGTCAATCAACTCTTGCTTATCCCGAGCATAACGGTAGGCTGCTGGACAGCTTCCTTGGCTCCTCTGCTTGGCTATCTCATGGGGCATCGTTGGTTGTTTCCTAAAAGCTACCTCTGCAAGACTTAGACCTGTCGATGACAAGTGATGGATATTGTAGCAAAACTACGCTACATCCAATAATTCAAGCCAATCTCTTTGGCTTGTAGTCACGTAGCGCCGCAAATACTCCTCCAGCAAGCTATTTACCCTCTCCGTTTGACCGTCTGTCTGTGGATGGTTTGCTGTGGAGAATTTGAGTTCTGTTCCCATCATGTTTAGCAACATTGTCCAGAATCTTCCTATGAATGTGGCATCTCTGTCACTCACAATGTCATTCGGCACCCAAACAACTTAACAACATGTTTGAAAAACATCTCAGCGGCCATATCAGCTGGGCATGCTCGAGTAACAGGAATAAAGATAGTATACTTTGAGAACCTATCAACAATCACCATTATAGCGGATAATTCCTTTACCTTTGCGAAGCCCACAATGAAATCCATCAACATCGACTCCCATGGGTGTTCCGAAATAGGCAAGGGTTGGAGCAAACCTGCCTCCTTCCTTCTATTCGTTTTGTCCTATTAGCACACTAAGCATGTGCGAACATAGGCCTCCATATCTTCCATTAATCTTGGGCCAGTAATAGGCTCTTGTCAGTAGTGCGAGCATCCTCTCGACGCTCGGGTGACCTGCCCATAGAGGGTCATGGGTTTCCCTCAGCAACTGTTTCTGAAGTCCTCTACACTTAGGCACAAATAGTCTGTCTCTTCAAGCATATAGCAACCCATCCTCGATCCAGTATCTTCGGATCAAGCCTTTGCTCACCTCTTCCATGAGTCGGGCATACTCGTTATCTTCCCCAGCTATAGATCTTATTTGCTCGAATAAGTTGCTCTAGACACCCGTTAGAGCAGCCACATAAGTTTGCACTTTTACGCGGCTTAATGCATCAGTAACAATGTTTTGTTTGCCTGGTTTGTGTTCCCACACAAAATCAAACTTCGCCACAAGCTCTTGCCATCTTGTTTGTTTTGGACATAGCTTTTTCTGTGAGCGAAAATAGGTATTAGCGACATTGTTAGTAATTACCTTAAATTTCGTCCCAAGCAAGTAATGCCGCCATGTCCCTAGGTAATGGAAAACAACCGTTATCTCCTTTTCATGAGTCGAATAACACTGCTCTGCATCCTTGAGTTTTTGACTCTTGAATGCCACAGGATGGTCATTCTACACCAACACACCCCCGATTGCTCGATCAGAAGCGTCTGTGACTACTTCCAATGGCTCTTCAAAGTTTGATAGGGACAGTACTGGTTCCGAGGCTATTATCTGTTTTAATCCCTCGAAAGCCTTGTTGCAGTCATCGATCCACACCCACGGGCTATCTTTCTTTAGCAAGTCCATCAAAGGGTTGCTCTTGCTCGAATATCCTTTAATGAACCATCTGTAATAGTTCGCGAGCCCAAGGAATGATCGCAATTCAGCAACTTTTCGCAGGGTTGGCCACTCCAAGATGGCCTTCACTTTCATTTCATCCATCCGTATTTGTCCGTTCTTGACCCAATGTCCCAAGAATGGCACTTCTTGCTTGCAAAACTCGCATTTTTCCTTTTTGATGTACAGTTGGTGCTCTCGTAGCTGCATCAATACTTGCCGCAAATGGTTTGCATGGTCGTATAGGGCCTCGCTATAGACCACAATGTCATCCAAGGAGACTACCATAAACTTGTCAAAAAACTCAAACAATACATCATTCGTAAGATTGCAAAAGGTAGCAAGTGCATTGGTTAGCCTGAAAGGCATCACCATGAACTCATAAGAGTCGTACCTTATGACGCCTGTAGTTTTTGCTTTGTCCCCATCAACTATTCTGACTTGCCAGTATCCCGACCGCAAGTCTAGCTTTGTAAAGTACTTGGCCCTTGATAACTGATCAAATAAGTTAGCAATGTTTGGCACCAGATATTTGTTCTTTATCGTTACCTTGTTTTCACTGGAATAGCACAGGTGCTCTATAAGGGGCCTTCGAGGTTGAATGAAACCCACTTCCAATAGCTCGTCTAGTTGCTTCCATAGTTCAGCTGGTTCCAACGGGGGCATTTGATATGGTGCTTGAGCAGGGGGTCTAGCACCCAGAAGTAAATCGATCATATGATCAAGATTCCTCCTCGAAGGCAATGTCTTGGGGAGCTCCGGTGGCATCATGTCGCTGAATTCCCTCAACACTTCAGCGATCTTGTCAGGAACCTGATCTGGTTTTGCCTCAAATAGTGCTGCCACCATCGTCACTTCACCCTTCTGCAGTCCTAACTTAAGTTGCTTTGCAGATTGTAACCCAATCTGTTTTTTGTCTGCCGAAAGCTCTCTTTCTTCTTCAGTTCTGATTAGGCTTAGAGCTTGCTCATCAGCCACAAGCAGTCCACCTAAGTGGGGCATCACTGATTACTTGGTTTGCCTAAAGAAGTCTAGACCCAAGATAACATCAAAGTCATCTAACTGAGTTATCATGAAGTTGGACATACCTTTCCATTCGCCTACTTCAAGGGTCATAGTGGCAGCTCCGCATACTGCCTTCGTCTCAGCATTCACTACTTTGAACTTGACCGAGGCTGGAGAAACCTTAAGCCTGAGCTTTCCTACTTCTCTTTCCGTGATGAAATGGTTGGTAGCTCCCGTATCCAACATTGCAATTGCATCCTTCCCGTTTACCTTCACCAAGACATAGATTAACCCTTTCAGCAAGTTCTTGGGTGTGATCGCATTCGGCAAATGGATTGGATTCACTTGAGTTGTGGCATTCCTTTCTTTTTCCTCGGAGGAATCCTTTGCTGCCATGAGCGCCACTAACTTCTCCTTGCAAGGACAGTCGCGTGCTCTATGTGGCCCGTTGCATAAGAAGCAACCCCCTTGGTCCACATTCTTTCCCTTTCCTTTCAAAGGGGATGAGCCCCAAGGCTTGCTGGACTCAGCATTCTTCTTTTTCTTGCCCTTGCCGTTGGGATATTTCATCTCTTTTCCAGCCTTCCCTCGTTTCTCACCTTTCTTTTTAGGAGTACCACCCGCATACTTGAAATCCACCAAGCTATCTGCCACGAAAAATGCTGAGGGCAAGTCTTTGACACCTTGCCGCCTCAGTTCTGCTTGACCCCATGGCTGCAAGCCTGATAGGAAATTAAACAACCTATCCTCCTCTGACATGTTCTTGATGTCCAACATCAGTGAACTAAATTCCTTGACAAAGTCACGCACTGAACCTGTGTGCTTCAGGTGTTTTAGTTGTTCCCTAGCCATGAACGAGGTGTTGCATGGCAGGAATTGCTCCTTCAATTCCCTTTTGAGTACCTCTTATGAATCAATGCTAAACCTTCCCATGATAGCATCATCCTGCATACGAGTGCGCCACCACAACTTAGCATTACAAGATAAGTGCATGGATGTGATCATTACCTGGTCATTTTTGGGCACTCTAGCAGTTTTGAAGTACTACTCCATATCCCATAAGAAGTTCTCCAACTCCTTGGCATTCCTCTCTCCAGAGAATGGCTTTGGTTCTGGCACCTTCAGCTTAGCCATAGTAGAGTCTGCCCCAACCGTAGGGGTGTGGGGAGCCCTTTTTAGCAAACCCGATCTCGGTCTCAAGGCTCCTCATGATTTCCTTGAGGTTTTCGATGTCCTCTTCCATCGAGGATTGTTGTTCGACGATTGTCTCCATCAACTCAGCTAGCGTGCATGTTGATCCCTCTGTCAGTGTACCAACTATCTCTTCTAACCGAGCGACACGCTCTCGCATTGACTCACTCCCTCCTGGCATAAAGCCTTGGCAGCGATAAGATCAACCACCAGTTTGAGAGAAAGTGGTGACCGAAACAGCGCCCTGATACCAAACTGTCACACCATTGGTTGCGGGATCAACACAACTCTAGTGTGATGGCGCTAGATGCGTCCACCTAACCAGCCCAACTTTCTAAGCCTGTGCCAAAAGAAGAATAAGAGCCAACAATGTAAAATGCAAAGTAAGAAGACGGTATTACGAGAACTCTTTCTCAATCGTTATTGAAAATAAAGGAACTCTTTACAAAAGAAGGGTCTCTCTCTAAGAGCACCAAAAGCCTCTAGCTACCCACACACCTGAGTTTGTATTACTCGATGTGTTTACAACTGAAGCCAAGACCCTTTTTACACTAGTTGAGGAGCGTCCTACTCAAACACTCTCTCTTAGTTATCCCACGTTTTTCGGATGGGCCACCCAATCGTGATCACGAATCTTTATCTCATTGAGGCTTATCTTCAAAGTTTGGATAGCATCCTTCTCTTGCAAGGACTCTCTTTGAGTCAAGGATCTCATCTCCTTTGATGTCCTGTCTAAGCCTTCTTATCTGCTTTCAACCGGTTGGGATAGGCTTGAGGAGGTGGTTTTCGTTCAGGACTCTTTTCGAGCCTTATCTCCCTTGGCTTTCAGGATAGACATCTCTTTCTTATCCTTCTATCACGTTGATCCTCCTCTAGCCAATGGCCATATCCTTTCTTTGTGGAATATCTTGGTTTGCTGGACTTTCCATCCATGCCAAGCTGGGTTCTCGGATTCTACCCTGTGTTCCCGTCACTAGACATATTTGCACCATCATATGTTGGTGCTTGCTTGAGGCATCTCTCTGCTTTCCCCTTAAGCAAGCTTATGGGTCTATTTGTGTGCTTCATCCCTCGCTTCACAACATTCCTAACTCACCATCGAATCTCGCCACTGTAAGTATGAAACTCGATTTCTCACCAAGTCTCCCGCATTCGTTTTCATATCTAACTCATGCATTTTTGCCTTGCTAGCGTGGTCCTCCACACTTGTAGGTCTGGGCATGGAGCAAGACTCACCATGCCTATGCCTTGGTACTCAGATTCAAGGGTTTAACAGTAGGCAACTATACTATCATCAAAGGTTGATAGGGTAGAAATCTGATTGATGCATCGCCGGCACGATGGCCTTGCGATCCGTCGAGTTAACATGAATGCATCATCAGAGTAACGGGCGAAGCCTGCGTCGACTTTTTATCTAATAAATGCACCCCTTCCAGAAGTCAGGGTTTGTTGCACGTATTGGCTCTAGAATTACTATGTTTATCTGAGTAGTAGGTACCATCAAACAAACTATAACTAATTTAATGAGCCATTCACAGTTTTACAGTATGAATTAGTTCATACTTACACATGCCTGGCTTAATCTTTAAGACAAGCATATGACTACTGATAGGATCAACCAGGTAGCATCCTTCGAGACACCGCACTAACTAGGACCGAAGCGTGCCACAAGGCTCGCTGAGGCCAAAGCTGTCGCGATCATCGTTCAAAATCGATGGGACGTGGGATAAATGCTTTTGCTTGGATAGGCAGAGGCCGAGGCCACCCCTGTCGCAACACTTTTTGCACTCGAAGGGATGACCAAGCGCCCGTGTGCCAAAGCAAGTTGCACTTAGAGCATGAGGCCCGACTTAGGTTTCCACCCATGCCCGCAAGGGACATGGTGCAAAGACAACCAACTCAAATCATCGAATTTTGTTTGTGAAGGCACGCAACACAAAATCTCGATGTCACCCACGTAAAGCAAATGTATGGCTCGGGGTTGAGCTTGAAGCGATGTGCTAGCTGATAGTTTGATGCGGGAGCATGGAGCCTGCCAATGTGCACAACTAGATCACCACTATCATGCTGCATGTACAAATAGGCAGCAACAGCACCAAACGAGCTGCAAGCCAACAAGCAAAAGGCCTATCGATCATGTAGGTTGTCAAGTGTCGCCGCATCTAAGCCGCTAAGCGCAAAATTGTTTTGATAGCAAGGGACAATTCTTTGATTGCAAGTGACCATCGATGAGGCCTTGGCAGTGGGGGTGTCACGCGGTGCCCAAGCTGGCCGTGTGGCTCGCTCGATGCTAATGACCGATGATCGTGTCGTCGATCATGCTGCGCAATGAGTCCTCCTCGACAAGCCTGAGCATCGAGATCCAACCCCGCGTCTATCGCCTCAAGGGCTTGCGATGAAGCAGTCCGCATGCTCGAAATCCCCCTAGCGATTTGGCCCTCGCATAGTATGCATCATCGTTAGCTTCGCCACCCACACTGTTGTGCTTGTCTAGCTATATCCCAGCTCATTATCCCACAATTTAGTAGATTTTGTTTCCCATATTTTTCCCACCAATGAGGCCTTGGCAGTAGGGGTGTCACGCCGTGCCCAGGTTGGCCGTGTGGCTCGCTCGATTCTAACAGCTGACGATTGTGTCATCGATCGTGCTGCGTAATGAGTCCGCCTAGGCAAGCCTGAGCATCAGGATCCAACCCTGCGTCTACCACCTTGAGGGCCTGCGATGTAGCACTCTGCATGCTCGAAATCCCCCTAGCGATTTAGCCCTCGCTTAGCATGCATCATCGTTAGCTTCGCTGCCCACACCGTCGAGCTTGTCTAGCCACATCCCAGCTCATTATCCCATGATTTAGCAGATTTTGTTTCCCATGTTTTCCCCACTCTGTTAGCTATTGATCGAGCATCCCATATTCTTCGGCCAATGTTGCCGGTTGCCTACCTGTCGGCGGTGGTGGCCGCCTGCCTGCCGGCCGTGGTGGCCGCCACAGCCACGCACCACCGACTAGATGGGCAACGCAGCAAAGCCATGCACGCTGGGTTCCTTAAGCCCTGTGCCTGCCCATGTGGGATGGGCAGGGGGGTGCACGCATGGCCCATTGGCATCCAGCAAGCTAGGTGACCACCTCCCCCCTAAAGATTCTTAAATGAAATTTCACTCCCGGTAGGAGGAAACATCAATATGTTTGAGCCGTCATAATGCGTTTAAAAAATTTTTTACTTCAAAATTTGAGCTGAATTTTTGTATATAAATGGATAATAATCATATCTACCACCAGAAAACATTTTAGAATTTTCTGGGCACTAAATTTTTTTAATGAATTTTCTATAGCCGAAAATTGAAGAAATCATCAAAAATAGCTCGTGAGTCAAAA
>JAJFZO010000263.1:990000-1005000 GCA_021397835.1 Moringa oleifera
GAGCACGAGGCTTTCTCTACCACCGCCAAGCCATGACGCGGCATCGCTCGAGGCTCTTTTTTAGGCTAACTGCGAGCCAAAGGCGCATGGGAGGCCAACATTCGCCCCACAATGGTCCCTCCCCTCCCCAAAGGGATGCGGGGGGGAAGAGGGGTGGGTTTGGGGCCGACGGTGCTCAATACCCAAGTAGACGTGCCCACGGCCTGATGGTTTTGGGCGTAACTTGCGTTCAAAGACTCGATGGTTCACAGGATTTTGCAATTCACACTAAGTATCGCATTTCACTATGTTCTTCAACGATGTGAGAGCTGAGATATCCATTGTCAAGAGTCATTTTAGACATCGTTTAGGGACGACATGACCTCTAGCCGCGCACTGAGATTAAGGCGTGCTTTTTTATTCGAGTTCCTTGGCGCATCCTGTGCTGTGGATTTTGTTGTTACGCGTGACGAGGGGCTTGGGCGTGAGCCCATGCACCCTTGCTGCGCGAGGTGGGATGAGGGGCTTGAGAGCCGTCCGCCCCGCTGGTGTGTTTACAACGTGTTCGCAGGTCATTTCGCTGAGTGAGTTTTTGACAATGATCATTCTGTAGGTTCACCTACGAAAACCTTGTTTCGACTTCCCCTTCCTCTAAATGATAAGGTTTAGTAGACTTCTCGTGATGTCGCGAGCGGTGGACCACCCACGTTGTCGCGATCCGAACACTTCACCGGACCATTAAATCGATAGGAGCGACGGGCGGTGTGTACAAAAGCTAGGGACATAGTCAACGTGAGCTGATGACTTGCGCTTACTAGGAATTCCTCGTTGAAGACCAACAATTGCAATGATCTATCCCCATCACGATGAAATTTCAAAGATTACCTGGGCTTGTCGGTCAAGGCTATAAACTCATTGGATACATTAGTGTAGCGCGCATGCGGCCTAGAACATCTAAGGGCATCATAGACCTGTTATTGCCTCAAACTTTATTGGCCTAAGCAGCTATAGTCCCTCTAAGAAGTTGACCGTGAAGGGTCACTTTCACGTAGCTAGTTAGTAGGCTGAGGTCTCATTCGTTAACAGAATTAACCAGACAAATCGCTTCACCAACTAAGAACGGCCATGCACCACCACCCATAGAATTAAGAAAGAGCTCTCAGTCTGTCAATCCTTACTATGTCTAGACCTGGTAAGTTTCCCCGTGTTGAGTCAAATTAAGCCGCAGGCTCTGCTCTTGGTGGTGCCCTTTCATCAATTCCTTTAAGTTTCAGCCTTACGATCATACTCCCTCTAGAACCTAAAGACTTTGATTTCTCATAAGGTGTCAGTGGAGTCCTAAAAGTAACATTCATTGATCCCTGGTCGGCGTCATTTATGGTTGAGACTAGGACAGTATCGGATCGTCTTCGAGCTCCCAACTTTCATTCTTGATTAATGAAAACATCCTTGACAAATACTTTCACAGTTGTCCATTTTTCATAAATCTAAGAATTTCACCTCTGACTATGAAATACGAATGCCGTCGACTGTCCCTGTTAATCATTACTTCGATCCCGAAGGCCAACAGAATAGGATCGAAATCCTATGATGTTATCCTATGCTAATGTATTCAGAGCGTAGGCTTGCTCTGAGCACTCTAATTTCTTCAAAGTAACAGCACCGGAGGCATGACCCGGCCAATTAAGGCTAGAAGCGCATCGTCGGCAGTAGGGACGAGCCAACCGGTGCACACCATAAGCGGATTGATCGACCCCTCCCAAGGTCCAACTATGATCTTTTTAATTGCAACAACTTAAATATACGCTATTGGAGCTAGAATTACCGCGGCTACTAGCACAATACTTGCCCTCTAATGGATCCTCGTTAAGGGATTTAGATTGTACTCATTCTAATTACCAAACTCGAAGAGCCCGGTATTGTCATTTATTATCACTACCTCCCTATGTCAGCATTGGGTAATTTGCGCGCCTACTACCTTCTTGGATGTGGTAGCCATTTCTCAAGATCCCTCTCCAGAATCGAACCCCAATTCTCCATCACCCTTCACCACTATAATAGGTGTCACATCGTCAGTTGCGGGATCAGTGCAACTCTAGTGTGATGGCGCTAGATGCGTCCACCTAACCAACCCAACTTTTTAAGCCCGTGCCAAAAGACGCGGCTCCCCTGGGCTCGCTCGCTGGGCACCATGTCGAGGGATAGGGACGAGGGGGTTGGCTCACGATGGGTGCCTGTGGTCTGGCTGGTGCACCCACCGCTGCCGCACGCTGGGCAAGTAGCCCATGTCGTGCCTGCAAGGGGCTGCCGAGGAATCCCACCCGTACCCAGGGTCCATGCAACACAGCTCCCCTGGCTCCCTCGCTGGGCACCATGTCGAGGGAAAGGGACGTGGGGGCTGGCACACGATGGGCGTCCATGGCTTGGCTGGCGCGTCCACTGCTGCCGCACGCTGGGCAAGCTGCCCATGCTGTACCTGCTGGGGGCTGCCGAGGCATGCCTCTCGTGTCTAGTGTTTGTATGATGCGGCTCCCCTGACTCGCTCACTGGGTAGTATTTTGTTGAGGGACAACATCAAGGGACAAGTTTGTGTTAGATATATATATTTTTTGTCAGAGTAATACTTGGTTCCCCAATGGTTCTCGATATGTTTCCAAGTGTTTTTCCCTTGTGTTTCTCATTCTCTACAAGCCCAAAGGACTCTCCATGAGTCAAGGATCTCATCTCCTTTGAAGTCTTCTCCAAGCCTTCTTATCTGCTTTCAATCGATTTGGATATGCTTGAGGAGGTGGTTCCCGTTCAGGACTCTTCTCGAGCCTTATCTCCCTTGGCTTTCGGGATACACATCTTTTTCTTATCCTTCTATCGCCTTGATCGTCCTCTAGCCAATAGCCATATCCTTTCTTTGTGGAATATCTTCGCTTGCTGAACTTTCCATCCATGCCAAGTTAGGTTCCTGAAATCTACACTGTGTTCCCGTCACTAGACATATTCACACCAGTATGTATTGGTGCTTGCTTGAGGCATCTCTGCCGCTTTCCCTCTAAGTGGGCTTATGGGTCTATTTGTGTGCTTCATCCCTTGCTCCACAACATTCCTAGCTCATCAGCGTATCTCGCTACTATGAGTATGAAACTCAATTTCTCATCAAGTCTCCCGCATTCATTCCCATATCGAACTTATGAGTTTTTGTCTTGCTAGCATGGTCCTCTACACTTATAGGTCCAGGCATGGAGCAAGACTCACCATGCCTATGCCTTGGCACTTAGATTCAAGGGTCTGACAAATCACCCCCACCAGAAGAACCCGACGCCCTCATCGGCTTATTGTTGTGGTACGCCTTGATTTGGTCCTCAAATTGCCACAATGTGGTATCTTTTTCCCAACTTGCATCCACCTCACTGGTGCCTTTCCACTGGAATAAGTGGTATGTCCTCCGATTCATCTTACTGTAGCCCTCCATTCGATGATCAAGGATCTACTCTATCTCCTTGTCAAATTGAACTCGAGTTACCGGTGGTGCACGCTTAGCCTGCTTGCGTCCTTGATCGGCATCTTTCGGAAACTCTTTGAGGAAGCTCGCGTGCAATGTTGGGTGCATCCTCAGATGTTGAGGTAGCTTTAACCTAAGCTATTGCTCCAACTTTCTTCCCGATCATATGATCAACATTCCTCCCTGAAGGCAATGTCTTGGGGAGTTCCGATGGCATCCTGCTGTTGAATTCCTTCAACACTTCAGCACTCTTGTTAGGTACCTCCACCACCTGATCTGGTTTCACCTTGAATAGTGCTGCCAACATCGTCACTTCACCTTTTTGCAGTTCTTACTTAAACCTCTTTGCAGATTGCAACCCGATTTGCTTCTTGTTTACCAAAAGCTCCCTTGCTGCTTCGGTTCTGATTAGGCTCGGGGCTCGCTCATTAGCCACGAGTGATCCACCTAAGTGGGGCATCACCAATGCCTTGGCTTGTCTGAAGAATTCTAGACCCAAGATAACATCGAAGTCATCTAACTGAGTTATCATGAAGTTGGACGTACCTTTCCATTAGCCTACTTCAGGGGTCGTAGTGGCAGCTTCGCATACTGCCTTTGCCTTAGCATTTGCTGATTTGAACTTGATCGAGGCTGGAGAAAGCTTAAGCCCGAGCTTTTCCACTTCTCTTTTCGTGATGAAATTGCTGGTAGCTCCCATATCCAACATTGCCATTGCATCCTTCCCGTTTACCTTCACTGGGACATAGATCAACCCTTTTTGCAAGTTCTTGTGTGTGATCGCATTCAACAATTGGATTAGGTTCACCCGAGTTATGGCATTCCCTTCCTCTTCCTCGAGGGAATCCTCTACTGCTATGAGCGCCGCTAACTTCTCCTTGTGTGGACAGTCGTGTGCTCTATGTGGTTCCTGAAATCTGCCCTGTGTTCCCATCACTGGACATATTCGTACCACTATGTGTCGGTGCTTGCTTGAGGCATCTCTGCCGCTTTCCCCTTAAGCGGGCTTGTGGGTCTGTTTGTGTGCTTCATCCCTTGCTCCACAACGTTCCTAGCTCATCAGCGTATCTTGCCACTGTGAGTATGAAACTCGATTTCTCACCAAGTCTCCTGCATTTATTCCCATATCTAACTCATGCGTTTTTGCCTTGCTAGTGTGGTCCTCCACACTTATAGGTTAGGGCATGCAGCAAGACTTACCATGCCTATGCCTTGGCACTCAGATTCAAGGATCTGACAGTAGGCAACTATCCTACCATCAAAAGTTCATAATTTGAATGATGCGTCACCGGCATGATGGCCTTGCGATCCATCAAGTTATCATTAATCATCAGAGCAATGGGCGAAGCCCGCGTCAACCTTTTATCTAATAAATGTGCCCCTTCCAGAAGTTCAGATTTGTTGCACATATTAGCTCTAGAATTACTACGGTTATCCGAGTAGTAGGTACCATGAAACAAACTATAACTGATTTAATGAGCCATTCGCAGTTTCACAGTCTGAGTTAGTTCATACTTACACATGCATGGCTAAATCTTTGAGACAAGCATATGACTACTGGGAGGATCAACTAGGTAGCATCCTTCGAGACACCACGCCAACTAGGACGGAAGCGTGTCATAAGGCTCGCTGAGGCCAAAGCTGTTGCGCTCGTCGTTCAAAATCGATGGGATGTGGGACAAATGCTTTCGCTTGGACAGGCAGAGGTCGAGGCCACTCCTGTCGCAATAGTTTTTGCACCCGAAGGGACAACCGAGCGCCCATGTGCCAAAGCAACCACATGCCAAAGCAAGCCACGCTTGGAACACGATGCCTGGCTTAGGTTTCCACCCATGCTTGCAAGGGACATATTGTGAAGACAACTGACTTGAATCATCGAATTCCGTTTGTGAAGGAACGCAACGTAGGGTCCCGATATCACCCACGAAAAGCTAACGTATGGCTCGGGGTTGAGCTTGAAGCGACGTGCTAGCCGACAGTTTGATACAGGAGCATGGAGCCTATGAACGCGCACGACTAGATTACCACTCACATGTTGCATGTACAAATAGGTAGCAACAGCACCAAACGAGCTGTAATCCGACGAGTGAAAGGCCCATCGATCATGCAGGTCATGGAGTGCTGCCACACCCAAGCCACTAAGCGCGAAATTGTTTCAATAGCGAAGGAGGATTCTTCGATGGCAAGGGACCATCGATGAGGCCTTGGCAGTAGGGGTGTCACGCGGTGCCCAGGCTGGCCATGTGGCTCACTCGATGCTAACGGCCAATGATCGTGCCGTCGATCGTGCTACGTAATGAGTCCACCTCGGCAAGCCTGAGCGTCGGGATCCAAACCCGCGTCCGCTGCCTCGAGGGCCTGTGATGAAGCTCTTCGTATGCTCGAAATCCCCCTAGTGATTTGGCCCTCGCATGGCATGCATCATCGTTAGCTTCGCTGCCCACACCGTCGAGCTTGTCTAGCCACATCCCAGCTCATTATCCCATGATTTTTCTCGTTTTGTTGCCCACAATTTAACGGTTTTCATTTCCCACATTTTCCTCACTCCGTTGGCTACTGATCGGGCATCCCACACTCTTCGGTCGACGTCGCCAGCTACATGCCTGCCAGCAGTGGTGGCCGCCACAGCCACACACCATCAGCTGGATGGGCATAACAAGCTGCCCTGCCCATGCCATGCACGCTGGGTTCCCCAAGCCCAGCGCCTGCCCATGTGGGATGGGCAGGGGGGAGCACACATGGCCCGTTGGCACTCAGCAGGTTAGGTGACCACCTCCCTCCTAAAGAGTCTTAAATGAATTTCACTCCCGACAGGAGGAAACATCAATATGTTTGATCCATCATAATGGGTCTAAAAAATTATTTACTTGGAATTTTGAGCTGAAATTTTGTACCTAAATGGAGAATAATCATATCTATCACCAGAAAAAATTTTAGGGGCGGTCTAAAAAAATTGTTTCAATGAATTTTCTACAGCCAACAATTGAAAAAATCATCAAAAATAGCCCGTGAGTCGAAATGATCCCAAACTTCAGGGGCAGACTCTTCATGAATTACACGATTTATTTGAGTCATTTCGGGACCAATTCCGTTATGAAAAGACCGTCAATTCACACCAATTTTGCAACTGGGCATTGCGGCCAGCAGGCTGGGGCAGTTGTGCTTCTACCTCGCCCAGGGTGCATGCTGGCTGCCCTATCCAGTGAACCTCTAGCCACCCCATGGCCGCCCTCAGGGTCCATCACAGCCGGGGGACACGGCCAAGCCCAGCTTTCCCATGAAATCAACACCCACAGCACGTGCTGAGCCTCACAGCATTCTCATGGCAGGCTCATGTGCCTGCTGGGGACTGCTGTGGCACCCCTGGCTTGGACACTGGGCACCATGTCTAGGGGCATGGACTAAAGGGCAGGCTCGCGATGGGCGCCCATGGCCTGGCTAGCGCGACCACCGCTGCTGCACGTTGGGCAAGCATCCCATGCCGTACCTGCTGCGGGCTACCGAGGCATGCCTCCCGTGCCTAGGATCATGCGATATAGCTCCGCTGGCTCGCTCGCTGGGCACCATGCCGAGGGGCAGGGATGACGGAGCTGGCTCGCAATGGGCGCCTATGGCCTAGTTGGCGCAGCCACCGCTGCCGCACGCTAGGCAAGCAGCCCATGCCATACCTGCTGGGGGCTACCGAGGCATGCCTCCCGAGACCAGGGTCCATGCAACACGACTCCCCTTGCTCGCTCGCTGGGCACTATGTCGAGGGTCAGGGACGAGGGGGCTGGCTCGCGATGGGCGCCGGTGGCCTCGCTGGCACGCCTACTGCTGCCGTACACTGGGCAAGCAGCCCATGCCATGCCTACTAGGGGCTGTCGAGGCATGCCTCCCGTGCCCAGGGTCCCTACAACGCGTCTGCCCTGGCTCCTCGCTGGGCGCCATGTCGAGGGGTAGGTACGAGGGGACTGGCTCGCAATGGTCGCCTGTGGCCTGGTTGGCGCACCCACCGCTGCTGCACGCTAGGCAAGCAGGCCATGCCGTGCCTGCTGAGGGCTGTGAGGCATGCCTCCCATGCCCAGGGTCCGTGTGACACAACTCTCCCAGCTCACTCGCTAGGCTCCGTGTCCAGGGGCAGGGACGAGGTGTCTAGCTCGCAATGGGTGCCCGTGCCCTAGCTGGCGCGCCCATCATTGCCGCACGCTGGGCAAGCAGCCCACGCCATGCCTTCTGGGGGCTTCCTAGGAATGCCTCTCGTGTCCAGGGCCCGTGCATCGCAGCTCCCCTAGCTCGCTCGCTAGGCACAATGTCGAGGGTCAGGGATGAGGGGGCAGGCTTGCGAGGGGCGCCCACGGCCTGGCTGGCATCCCCACCGCTGCCGACTTGCTGCGCAGGCGGCCAATTCGATGCCTGCTGGGGGCTGTGAGGCATGCCTCCCGTGCCTAGGGTCCATGTGACATGGCTCTCCTGGCTCACTCGCTGGGCTCCGTGTCCAGGGGCAGGGATGAGGTGTCTGGCTCGCGATGGGCGCCCGTGGCCTGGCTGGTGCGCCCACCACGGTCGCACGCTGTGCAAGCAGCCCATGCCATGCCTGCTGGGGCTGCCGAGGCATGCCTCCCATGCCAAGGCCCATGAGACGCGGCTCCCCTGGCTCACTCACTGGGCACTACCTCATGGGATAGGCACGACGGGGCTGGCTCGCGATGGGCGCCAGTAGCCTGGCTGGTGCACCTACCGCTGCCGCACACTGAGCAAATGGCCCATGCCGTGCCTGCTGCAGGCTGCCATGGCATGCCACCAATGCCCAGGGTCCATGCAACGCGGCTTCCCAGGCTCACTTGCTGGGCACCATGTCGAAGGGCAGGGATGAGGGGCTGGCTCGCGATAGGCGCACATGGCCTGGCTGGCACGCCCACCGTTGCCGCACGCTGGGCAAGCAGCCCGTGCCGTGCCTGCTGGGTGCTACCAAGGCATGCCTCCCGTGCACAGGGTCCCTGTGACGCGGCTACCATAGCTCGCACGCTGAGCACCATGTCGAGGGGCAGGAATAAGGGGGCTGGCTCGCGATGGGCGCCCGAGGCCAGGCTAGCTCGCCTACCGCTACCACACACTGGGCAAGGGGCCCATGCCATGCCTGCTGGGGGCTACCGAGGCATGCCTCCCATGCCCAGAGTCCGTGCGCCACGGCTCCCTTGGCTCGCTCGCTGGGCACTACGTCAAAGGACAGGGATGATGAGGCTGGCTCGCAATGGGCCCCTGTGGCCTGGCTAGCATGACCACCGCTGCCGCATGCTGGGCAAGCAGCCCATTCCGTGGCTGCTAGCATCTGCCAAGGCATGCCTTCTTTGTCAAGGGCCCATGCGACGCGGTTCCCCGGGCTCGTTCGGTGGGCAGTAAGTCGAGGGGAAGGGACAAGGGGGCTGGCTCGCGATGGCCCCCGTGGCCAGGCTGGCATGCCCACCGCTGCCGCATGCTGGACAAACAGCCCATGCCATGCCTGCCGGGGGCTACCGAGGCATGCTTCCCGTGCCCAGGGTCCTTGCGATGCGGATCCCATGGCTCGCATGCTGGGCACCATGCCGAAGGGCAGGGACAAGGGGACTGGCTCGCGATGGGCGCCTGTGGCCTGGCTGGTACACCCACCACTGCCGCGTGCTGGGCAGGCAGCCCATGCTGTGCCAGCTGGGGGCTGCGAGGCACACCTCCTGTCCCCAGGGTCCATGCGACACAACTCTCCTGGCTCGCTCGCTGGGCTCCATGTCGAGGGGCAGGGACGAGGGGGCTGGCTCGAGAGGGGCGCTCGTGGCCTGGCTGGGGCGCCCACCGCTGCCACACGCTTGGCAAGCAGCCCATGCCATTTCTGCTAGGGGCTGCCGAGGCATTCCTCCCGTGCGCAGGGTCCATGCTCTCCTGGCTCACTCGCTAGGCTCCGTGTCCAGGGGCGGGGATGAGGTGTCTGGCTCGCGATGGGCGCCGGTGGCCTGGCTGGCGCGCCCACCGCTGCCGCACACTGTTCAAGCAGCCCATGCCGTGCCTGTTGGGGCTACCAAGGCATGCCTCCCGAGCCCAAGGCCCGTGAGATGCGGCTCCCCTGGCTCGCTCGCTGGAAACTACGTCGTGGGACAGGGACGATGGGGCTGGCTCGCGATTGGCGCCAGTGGCCTGGCTGGTGCGCCCATCGCTGCCGCACACTGGGCAAGCTGCCCTTGCCATGCCTACTGGGGGCTTCCGAGGCATGCCTCCCATGCCCAGTGTCCATGCAATACGGCAACCCTGCCTCGCACGCTGGGCACTATGTCGAGGTTCGGGGACGAGGGGGCTTGCTCGCAATGGGTGCCACTGGCCTGGCTGGGCACATGGCCCATACCGTGCCTTCTTTGGGCTGTCGTGGCATGCCTCCTGTGCCCAGGGTCGGTGCAACGCAGCTCTCCTGGCTCACTCGCTAGGGACCATGTTGAGGGGGCTAGCTCGCGATGGGCACCCGTGGCCTGGCTGGTGTGCCCACCGCTGCCGCACGCTGTGCAAGCAACCCATGCCATGCCTGCTGGGGGCTGCCATGGCATGCCTCCCTTGCCCCGGGTCGGTGCAATGCGGCTCCCCTGGCTTGCTTGCTGGGCACCACGTCGAGGGGCAAGGAAAAGGGGGCTGGCTCGTGATGGGCGCCCGTGGCCTGGCTGGCCCGCCTGCCGCTGCCACTCGCTAGGCAAGCAGCCCATGCCATGCCTGCTGGGGATTGCCGAGGCATGCTTCCAATGCCCAGGGTTAGTGCGACACAGCTCCCCTGGCTCACTCGCTGGGTGCCATGTCAAGGGGCAGGGAGGAGGGGGCTGGCTCGCGATGGGCGCCCGTGGCCTGGCTGGTGCACCCACCGCTGCTGCATGCTGGGCAAGCAGCCCATGCCATGCCTACTGGGGGCTGCTGAGGCTTGCCTCCGATGCCCAGGGTCAGTGCGACATGGCTCCCCCGGCTCGCTCGCTGGCCGCCATGTCGAGGGGCTGGTACGAGGGGGCTGGCTCACAATTGCCAACTGTGGCCTGGCTGGTGCGGCCACCGCTGCCGCACACTGGGCAAGCTGCCCATGCTGTGCCTGCTGTGGGCTGTGAAGCATGCCTCCCATGCCCAGGGTCCGTGCGACGTGGCTCCCCTGGCTCGCTCACTGGGCACTATGTGAGGTTCGGGGATGAGGGGGCTGCCTCGCGATGGTTGCAACAAGACTTGCTGTCGCGCCCACTGCAGCCACACCCTGGGCAGATGGCCCATGCTGTACCTGGTGGGGGATACTGTGTCATGTCTCCCATGACCAGGGTCGGTGCAATGCGGCTCCCCTGGCTCACTTGCTGGGCACCAAGCCGAGGGGCAGGGACGAGGGTGCTGGCTCGCGATGGGCCCCCGTGGCCTGGCTGGCACGACCACCGCTGCCACAAGCTAGGCAAGCAGCCCATGTCGTGGCTGCTGGCATCTGCCAAGGCATGCCTCCTGTGTCAAGGGCCCATGCGACGCGGTTCCCCTGGCTCGCTCGCTGGGCAGTAAGTCGAGGGGAAGGGATGAGGGGGCTGGCTCGCGATGGGCACCCGTGGCCTGGCTTGCGCGCCCACTGCTGCCGCACGCTGGGCAAGCAGCCCATGCCGTGCCTGCCGGGGGCTGTCGAGGCATGCCTCTCGTGCCCAGGGTCCTTGCGATGCGGCTCCCCTGGCTCGCTTGCTGGGCAGTAAGTCGAGGGGCAGGGATGAGGGGGCTGGCTCGCGATGGGCGCCACTGGCCTGGCTGGCGTGCCCATTGCTGCCGCATGCTGGGCACTTGGCCCATGCCATGCCTGCTTGGGGCTGCCGAGGCATGCCTCCCGTGGCTGGGGTCCATGGGATGTGGCTCCCCTGGCTCGCTCGCTGGGCACAATGTTGAGGGTCAGGGACGAGGGGGCTGGCTCGCGATGGGCGCCCGTGGCCTGACTGGCATGCCCACCGCTGCTGCATGCTGGGCAAGCAGCCCATGTTGTTCCTGCTGGGGGCTGCCGAGGCATGCCTCCCGTGCCTGGGGTCCGTGCGACGCGGCTCCCCTGGCACTCTTGCTGGGCACCATGTCAAGGGGCAGGGAGAAGGGGGCTGGCTTATGATGGGCGCCCGTGGCTTCACTGGCGCGCCCACTGCTGCCTCACGCTGGGCGGGCAGCCCATGCCGTGCCTGCTGGGGGCTACGAGGCATGCCTCCTGTGCCCATGGCTCGCCCGCTGGGCTCCGTGTCGTGGGGCAGGGTCGAGGGGGCTGGCTCGCGATGGGCACCCGTGGCCTGGCTGGGTCGCACACCGCTGCCGCAAGCTAGGCAAGCAGCCCATGCCGTGCCTTCTGGCATCTGCCAAGGCATGCCTCCTGTGCCCAGGCCCCATGCGATGCAGTTCCCCTGGCTTGCTCACTGAGCAGTAAGTTGAGGGGTAGGGATGAGGGGGCTGGCTCGTGATGGGCACCCGTGGCCTGGCTGGCGTGCGCACTGCTGCTGCACGCTGGGCAAGCAGCCCTTGCCGAGCCTGCTGGGGGCTGCCGAGGCATGCCTCCAATGCCCAGGGTCCGTGCAATGCGGCTTCCCATGCTCACTTGCTGAGCACTATGTCGAGGTTCAGGGACGAGGCGGCTGGCTCGCAATGGGCGCCACTGGCCTGGCTGGAGCGCCCACTGGCCTGGCTGGCGTGCCCACTGCTGCCACACGCTGGGCTCATGGCCCATGCCGTGCCTGATGGGGGCTGCCAAGGCATGCCTCCGATGCCCAGTGCCCATGTGATGCAGCTCCCCTGGGTCGCTCACTGGGCAGTACTTTACCGTGGGATAGGATCGAGGGATAAGTTTCTATTAGATTTTTATATTTTTTATTAGTAACACTTGGTTCCCCAATGCTTCCCGATATGTTTCCAAGTGTTTTTCCCTTGTGTTTTTCATTCTCTACAAGCCCAAAGGACTTGCTTCTTTTTCCTGGTCATTATTTTGAGGGATGATTTCAGGCCTCGGGGCATCGATTGCCAAAAGAAGAGGGACAACTGTTGTGGGGGTTCTAAGGGGGGGGGGTTGAATCGAAGCGACAAAGGGCTGAATCTCTGTGGATCATGGCAGCAAGGCCACTCTGCCACTTACAATACCCCGTCATGTATTTAAGTTATCTACAAATGATTTTACCTGTCGCTCGGTGGGATCACACTTCAAGGCAGCCTGCAAGGCTCCTCCGTCGCGCGGGCTTTGCCAATGACCAATTGTGCGAATCAACGGTTCCTCTCGTACTAAGTTGAATTACTATCGCGACGTGGGCATTAGTAGGGTAAAACTAACCTGTCTCACGATGGTCTAAACCCAGCTCACGTTCCCTATTGGTGAGTGAACAATCCAACACTTGGTGAATTCTGCTTCACAATGACAGGAAGAGCCGACATCAAAGGATCAAAAAGCAACATCGCTATGAACGCTTGGCTGCCACAAGCCAGTTATCCCTGTGGTAACTTTTCTGACACCTCTAGCTTCAAATTTCAAATATCTGAATGATCAACAGGCCGCACTTTCATGATTCATATTCGTACTAGAAATCAGAATCGAACGAGCTTTTACCCTTTTGTTCCACACGAGATTTTTGCTCTCATTGAGCTCATCTTAGGACACCTGCGTTATCTTTTAACAGATGTGCCACCCCAACCAAACTCCCCACCTGACAATGTCTTCTGCCTAGATCGGCCCGCCAAAGCCGACCTCGGGTCCAAAAAGAGGGGCGATGCCCCGCCTCCGATTCACGGAATAAGTAAAATAACGTTAAAAGTAGTGGTATTTCACTTTCGCCATTTTTGGCTCCCACTTATACTACACCTCTCAAGTCATTTCACACAGTCAGACTAGTGTCAAGCTCAACAGGGTTTCTTTCCCTGCTGATTCTGCCAAGCCTATTCCCTTGGCTGTGGTTCCATTGGATAGTAGACAAGGATAGTGGGAATCTCGTTAATCCATTCATGCGCGTCACTAATTAGATGACGAGGCATTTGGCTACCTTAAGAGAGTCATAGTTACTCCCGCCGTTTACCCGCGCTTGGTTGAATTTCTTGACTTTGACATTTAGAGCACTGGGCAGAAATCACATTGCGTGAGCATCCACAAGGACCATTGCAATGCTTTGTTTTAATTAAACAGTTAGATTCCCCTTATCCATACCAGTTCTAAGTTGGCTGTTCGACGCCCGGGGAAGGCCCCCGAAGGAACCGTTCCCAGTCCGTCCTCCGACCAGCAGGCGGTGACCCGCTCTCGCCACTGGAGCTGCTCGAGCAGTCCATCGACAATCGACGGGTTCGAGACTAGGACCCTCGTGCCTAGCCCTCAGAGCCAATCCTTTTCCCGAGGTTACGGATCCATTTTTCCGACTTCCCTTGCCTTCATTGTTCCATCAACCAGAGGCTGTACACCTTGGAGACCTAATGCGGTTATAAGTACGACCAGGCGTGAGAGCCACTCGGTCCTCCGGATTTTCAAGGGCCACTAGGGGATGGACCTTGGGCGACGTGCGGTGCTCTTTCAGCCACTGGACCCTACCTCCAGCTGAGCCGTTTCCAAGGTGGGTAGGTTGTTAAACAGAAAAGATAACTCTTTCCAGGGCCCCAACCGACGTCTCTGAACTCCCTAACGTTATCGTCAACCGCCACATCCTGGTTTTGAAATTTTAACCGAATCCCCTTTTAAAGCTCACGTCGAGGCGCTATCCAACGGGCTTCCCCTATCTCTTAGGATCGACTAACCCATGTGCAAGTGTTGTTCACATGGAACCTTTCCCTTCTTCAGCCTTCAAAGTTCTCATTTGAATATTTGCTACTACTACCAAGATCTGCACCAATGGTCGCTCCGCCCGGGCTCGCTGCCCTGGGTTTTGCAGCGACCACGACACCCTTCTACTCATTGGGGCTTGGCCCTTGCCCCAACGGTAGGGTATAGGTTGCGCGTTTCAGTGCCATTCATTTCTGGGGCTAGTTGATTTGGCAGGTGAGTTGTTACACACTCCTTAGCGGATTTCGACTTCCATGACCACCGTCTTGCTGTCTTAATTAACCAACACCATTTGTGGGTTCTGGGTTAACGTGCAGTTAGGCACCATAACCCGACTTTCGATTCATCCTGCATCACCAGTTCTACTTACCAAAAATGGCCCCCTTGGAGCTCTCGATTCCGTGGGACAGCTCAACGAAGCAGCCACCTCATACTACTTATTTAAAGTTTGAGAATAAGTCAAGGGCATTGTGCCCCCGATGCCTCTAATCATTGGCTTTACCTGATAGAACTCGCATTTGAGCTCCAACTATTTTGAGGGTAACTTCGGAAGGAACTAGCTACTAGACAGTTCGATTAGTCTTTCACCCCTACACCTAAGTTAGATGAATGATTTGCACGTCAGTATCACTGCGAGCCTCCACCAAAGTTTCCTTTAGCTTCGCCCCGCTCAGGAAAAGTTCACCATCTTTTGGGTTTCGACAGGCATGCTCGCACTCGAACCTTTCTCAAAAGATGGAGGTCGGTCGATGGTGCACCTGCGAGGGAT
>JAJFZO010000263.1:1010000-1015000 GCA_021397835.1 Moringa oleifera
CGTACGTTGGGCAAGCAACCCATGTCGTGCCTGCTGGGGGCTACCGAGGCATGCCTCCCGTGCCCAGTGTCTGTGTGACGCGGCTCCCCTGGCTCCCTCGTTGGGCACTATGTCGAGGGGTTGGCTCGCGATGGGCACCCGTGGCCTCGCTAGTAAGCCCACTGCTGCGGGATGGGCAAACAACCCATGCCATGCCTGCTGAGGGTTGCTGAGGCATGCCTCTCGTGCCCAGGGTCTGTGCAACGTAGCTCTTCTGGCTTGCTCGCTTGGCACTATGTTGACGGGTAGGGACGAAGGGGTAGGCTCCTAATGGGCACCATTGGCCTTGCTGGGGGACCCACCACTACCGCACTCTGGGAAAGAAGCCCATGCCATGTCTGCAGGGGGCTGCGGAGGTGTACCTCATGACCCCAAGGTCCGTGCGACGCGGCTCCCACGGCCCCCTCGCTGCACACTATGTCGAGGGGCTGGCTCACGATGGGCACCCGTGACCTGGCTGACGCGCCCATCGCTACTGCTCGATTGGCAAACAGCCCATGTTGTGCCACTGGGTGGGTGCTGAGGCATGCCTCCTGTGCCCAGGTGTCCATGCAATGCGGCTGCCTTGGCTCACTCACTGGGCATTATGTCGAGGGACAGGGATTAGGGGGCTGGCTCACGATGGGCGCCCGTGGCCTGGCTGGGCAAGCAGCCCATGCCATGTCTGCAGGGGGCTACAGAGGCGTGGCTCACGTGGCCAGGTTCCGTGCGACGCTGCGAATTATGTCGAGGGGCTCGCTCGCGATGGGCGCCTAGGGCCTGGCTCGCGTGTCCACGGCCGCAGCTTGCTGGGCAAGCAGCCCATGCCATGCCTGCTGGGGGCATCCAAGGTGTGCCTCCTGCACCTAGGGTCCATGCGACTTGGCTCCCCTGGCTCGCTCGCTGCACACTATGCCGCGGGGCTAGCTCGCGATGGGCGCCCGTGGCCTGGCTGACGCGCCCACCGCTACTGCACTTTAGGCAAGTGGCCTATGCCATGCCTGCTGGGCACTGCCGAGGCTTACCTCCTTTGCCCAGGGTCCGTGCGACGCAGCTCCCTGGCTTGCTCGTAGGGCACTATGTCGAAAGGCTGGCTGGTGATGGGCGGTTGTGGCATCGCTGAGGTGTGTGCCACTACCGCACGCTGGACAAGCAGCCCATGCCGTGCTTGGTGGGGGCTACAGAGGCATGCCTTCCTTGTCCAGGGTCCATGCGACGTGGCTCCCATGGCTCGCTGGCTGCGTACTATTTCAAAGGGCTAGCTCGCGATGGGCGCCCGTGGCCTTGCTGGCGCGCCCACCGCTGCCGCACGATGGGCAAGCAACCCATGCCATGCCTACTGGAGGCAGTTGAGGCATGCCTCCCATACCCAGGGTCCGTTTGACACGGCTCCCATGGCTCGCTCACTGCGCACTATGTCGAGGGGCTGGCTCATGATGGGCGCTCGTGGCTTGGCTGGCGCGCCCACCGCTGCCACACCCTGGGCAAGAAGCCCATCCCATGCTTTCTGGGGGCCGCCGAGGCGTGCTTGACGTGCCCAGGGTCCGTGCAACATGGCTCCCATGGCTCGCTCGTTGCGCATTATGTCGAGGGGCTCGCTTGTGATGGGCGCCCGGGGCCTGGCTCGCGCTCCCACCGATGCAGCTCACTAGGCAAGCAGCCCATACCATGCCTACTGGGGGCATCCAAGGCGTGCCACTCATACCCAAGGTCCATGCAACCCGACTCCCCTGGCCCACTCGCTGCACACTATGTCGAGGGGCTGGCTCGTGATAAGCGTCCGAGGCCTGGCTGACGCACCTACCACTACTGCACACTGGGCAAGATGCCCATGCCGTGCCACCTGGTGACTGCCGAGGTGTGCCTCCCGCACTCAAGGACTGTTCTTCGAGGCTCCCATGGCTCGCGTGCTGCACACTATGTCGAGGGGTTGCCTTGTGATGGGTGCCCATGGCCTGGCTGGCGCGCCCACCGCTGCCACACGCTGGGCAAAAAGCCCTTCCCATGCCTTTTGGGAGATGCCAAGGTGTGCCTTCTGTGCCCAGAGTCCATGCGACGTGGGTCTTCTAGTTGGCTGGCTGGGCATTATATCGAGGGGCTGGCTCCCGATGGGCCCCCGTGGCCTGGCTAGCGTGCCAACTGCTGTTCCACGCTGGGCAAGCAGCCCATGCTGTGCTTGCTTGGGGCTGCTGAGGCTTGCCTCCCGTGCCCAGGGTCCTTGCGATGCAGCTCCCCTAGCTAGCTCGCTGGGCATTAGGTCTAGGCAAAGGGGCGACGGGGCTGGCTCACGATGGGCACCCGTGGCCTGGCTGGTGCATCCACCGTTGCCGCATGCTGGGCATGCAGCCCATGATGTGCCAAGTGGGTGCTGCCGAGGCATGCCTTCCTCGCCCAAGGTCCGTGCGTCGTGGCTCCCATGGCTCGCTCGCTGCGCACTATGTCGATGGGCTAGCTCGTGATGGGCGCCTGTGGCCTGGCTGGCACTTTCACCGCTGCCGCACGCTGGGCAAGCAACCCATGCCATGTCTGCTAGGGGCTGCCGAGGGGTGCCTCCCATACCCAGGGTTCGTGCGACGTGGCTCCCATGGCTCGCTCACTGCGTACTATGTCGAGGGGCTGGCTCGCGACCGAGCCAGCCTCCTCGTCGCTGCCCCTCGACATGGTGTCTAGTGCGCGAGCCAGGGGTTCCACAGCAATGCCCAGCAAGCACGGTGCCAGCCTTGCTAGGGGCGCCCTACACGAGCCTGCCACGAGCATGCTGTGAGGCTCGACACGTGCTATGGGCATTGATTTCATGGGCAAGTTGGGCTTGGCTGTGTCCCCTAGCTATGATGGACCCTGAAGCTTGCCATGGGGTGGCTGGAGTTGCACTGGACAGGGCAGCAAACATGCACCCTGGGCTAGGCAAAGGCACAGCTGCCCTAGCTTGCTGGTTGCAATGCCCACTTGCGAAATTGGTGTGAATTGACAATCTTTTCATCACGGAATTTATCCCAAAATGACTCAAATAAATCATGTAATTCATGAGGAGTCTGCCCCTGAAGTTTGGGATCATGTCCACTCACAAGCTATGTTTGATTATTTTTTCAATTTTTTGTTGTAGAAAATTCATTAAAAAAAATTGATGCTCAAAAAATTCTGAAATTTTTTCTAGTGGCAAATATGATTATTCTCCGTTTATGTACAAAGTTTCAGCTCAAAATTCCAAGTAATTTTTTAGAGCCATTATGACTGCTCAAACATATTGATGTTTTCTCCTATCAAGAGTGAAATTTCATTTAAGACTCTTTAGGGGGGAGGTGGTCACCTAGCTTGCTGGGTGCCAACGAGCCATTCGTGCTCCCCCCCAGGCCATCCCACATGGGCAGGCGCTGGGCTTGGGGAACCCAGCGCTCATGGTATGGGCAAGGGTAACCCAAGAACATTGTCGAAAATTCGCTCAGCGAAACAACCTACGAACACGTTGTAAACACAACGGCGGGGCAATGGGCTCTCGAGTCCCTCGTCCTGCCTCACGTTGCAAGGGTGCGCAGGCTCGCGCCCAAGCCCCTCGTCTCGCGCAACAACAAAACCCACAGCATGGGATGCGCCTAGGAACTCAAATGAAAAAGCACGCCCTAGTTGCCCCGATCTCGGTGCATGGCTGGCAGTCGTGTCGTCACAATGTTAAAAATGACTCTCGGCAATGGATATCTTGGCTCTCGCATCGATGAAGAATGTAACGAAATGCGATACTTGGTGTGAATTGCAGAATCCAGTGAACCATCAAGTCTTTGAACACAAGTTGCACCCAAAGCCATCAGGCCGAGGGCATGTCTGCCTGAGTGTTAAGCACCGTCGCCCCCGAGCCCCCCACCCCCCCATATCCCTTCTGGGAAGGAGGGACCATCATGAGGCAGATGTTGGCCTCCTGTACACCTTCGGCTCACGGTTGGCCTAAAAAAAAGCCTCGAGCGACGCCGTGTCACGGCTTGGCGGTGGTAGAAAAGGCCTCGTACTCCCTCGTGTGCATGTCGCTCGCTCGCGGCTTACGAACCCAATGATCGATCGATCGAGATGCGACCCCAGGTCAAGCGAGACCACCCGCTGATTTTAAGCATATCAATAAGCGAAGGAAAAGAAACTAACAAGGATTCCCCTATTAACGGCGAGCAAATTGGGAAAAGCCCAGCTTGAAAATCGTGCGCCCTTGCTGCCCGAATTGTAGTCTAAAGAAGCATCCTCAGCGATGGACTGGGACCCAAGTCCCTTGGAAAGGGGCGCCAAAGAGGGTGAGAGCCCCGTCTCGCTCAGACCGTGTCACACCACAAGGCGTTGTCAACGAGTCGGGTTGTTTGGGAATGCAGCCCCAATAGGGTGGAAAATTCCATCCAAGGCTAAATATGGGCGAGAAATCGATAACGAACAAGTACTGCGAGAGAAAAATGAAAAGGACTTTGAAAAGAAAGTCAAAGAGTGCATAAAATTGTTGGGAGGGAAATGAATAGGGGCCAGCGATGCACCTCGGTCAGATGTGGAACGGCCACGAGCCGGTTCGTCGATCAACTCGGGGTATGGACCGATGCGAATCGCAACGACGGCCCAAGCCCGAGCCTTTGATATGCTCGCGAAGACGTCGTCTTCAAGATCGTGGCTGGAAGCGCGCGCCATCGCGATGGTGCTTTGGCACCTGCGCTCTTTCAGTGTCGGTCAGCGGGCTCCCCATCCAAACCGTCTTGGAACATGGACCAAGAAGTCTGACATGCGTGCGAGTCAACGAGCGAGCAAACCCATAAGAAACAACTTATTGGCGGGATCCCTCGTGGGTGCACCACCGATCAACCTTGATCTTTTGAGAAGGGTTCAAGTGTGAGCATGCCTATGGGACCCGAAAGATGGTGAACTATGCCTGAGCGGGGCGACACCAGAGGAAACTCTAGTGGAGGCCTACAGCGATACTGACGTGCAAATCGTTTGTTTGACTTAGGTATAGGGGCGAAAGA
>JAJFZO010000263.1:1017500-1027500 GCA_021397835.1 Moringa oleifera
ATCGATGCCTCGAGGTCTGAAATCGTCCCTCAAGATAATGACCTAGAAAAAGAAGTAAGCCCTTTAGGCTTATAGAGAATGAGAAACACAAGGGAAAAACACTTGGAAACATATCAAGAAGCATTAGGGAACCAAGAGTTACTCCAATAATAAATAAATATATCTAACAGAAACTTGACCCTCGATGCTGTCCCTCGGCAAAGTACTGCCCAGTGAGTGAGCCAAGGGAGCCGCATCACACAAACACTGGGCATGAGAGGCATGCCATGACATCCCCTAGCAAGCATGGCATGGGAAGCTTGCCCAACGCGAGGCAGCTGTGGGCGCACTAGCCAGGCCACGGGCGCCCATCGCTTGCCAAACCCCTTGTCCTTGACGCTCGATATAGTGCCCTATGAGCGAGTGAAGGGAGTCGCATCGCATGAACCTTGGACATGGGAGGCATG
This sequence comes from Moringa oleifera, assembly GCA_021397835.1. Lineage (NCBI taxonomy): Eukaryota > Viridiplantae > Streptophyta > Magnoliopsida > Brassicales > Moringaceae > Moringa > Moringa oleifera. Next base: position 1,017,947 of record JAJFZO010000263.1, read on the forward strand.
CCTCGGCAGCCCCCAGTAGGCACGACGTGGGCTGCTTGCCCAGTGTGCGACAGCGGTAGGTGTGCCAGCTAGGCCACGGGCATGGATTGCATGCCCAGCGTGCGGCTGCGGTGGGCGCGCCAGCCAGGCCACTGGCGCCCATCACAAGCCAGCCCCCTCGTCCTTGCCCCTCGATATGGTGCCCAAGGTGTGAGCCAGGGGTGCCACAGCAGTCCCCAGCTGGCACGGCGCTAGCCTTGCCAAGGGCACCCCACGCGAGCCAGTCGTGAGCATGCTGTGAAGCTCGTCACGTGCTATGGGCATTGATTTCATAGGCAAGCTAGGCTTGGCTGTGTCCCCTGGTTGTGATGGACTCTGAAGGCAGCCATGGGGTGGCTGGAGTTGTGCTGGACAAGGCAGCCAGCATGAACCTTGGCGAGGCAGAGCCACAGCTGCCCCAACCTGCTGGCCACAATGCCCAGTTGCAAAATTGGTGTGAATTGGCGGTCTTTTCATCACAGAATTTGTCCTGAAATGACTCAAATGAATCGTGCAATTCATGAGGAGTCTGCCCCTGAAGTTTGGGATCATTTTGACTAACGGGCTATTTTTGATGATTTTTTCAATTTTTGACTGTAGAAAATTCATTAAAAAAATTTAGTGCCCAAAAAATTTTGAAATTTTTTCTGGTGGTAGATATGATTATTCTCCATATATGTATAAAACTTCAGCTCAAAATTCAAAGTAAATAATTTTTTTAAGACCTGTTATGATGGCTCAGGCATATTGATGCTTCCTCCTACCGGGAGTGAAATTTGTAGTCACCTAGCTTGCTTGGTGTCAATGGGCCATGCATGCTCCCCCCTATCCATACCACATGGGTAGGCACTAGGCTTGGGGAACCCAGCGCATGGCTGTGGCGGCCACCACCGTCGGCAGGCAGGAGGCCGGTGACATCGGTCGAAGAGTGTGGGATGCCCGATCAGTAGCCAACAGAATGGGAAACAAAATTCATTAAATTGTGGGCAACGAAACAAGAAAAATCGTGGGATAATAAGCTGGGATGTGGCTAGACAAGCTCAGTAGTGTGGGCGGCAAAGCTAACGATGATGCATGCTACGGGAGGGCCAAATCGCTGGGGGGATTTCGAGCATGCGAAGTGCTTCATCGCAGGCCCTCGAGGCAGTGGATGCGGGGTTGGATCCTGACGCTCAGGCTTGCCTACGAAGACTCGTTGCTCAGCGTGATCGACGACACGATCATCAGTCGTTAGCATCGAGCGAGCCACATGACTAGCCTGGGCACGGCGTGACAACCCTGTTGCCAAGGCCTCATTGGTTGGAAAAACGTGGGAAACGAAATCCGCTAAATCATGGGATAATGAGCTGGGATGTGGCTAGACAAGCATGACCGTATGGGCGGCAAAGCTAACGATGATGCATGCTACGCGAGGGCCAAATCACTGGGGGAGTTTTGAGCAAGTGGAGTGCTTCGTCACAGGCCCTCGAGGCAGTCAACGTGGGGTTGGATCCTGACGCTTAGGCTTGCCTAGGCGGACTCGTTGCTCAGCGTGATTGACGACACGATCGTCGACCGTTAGCATCGAGCGAGCCACATGACCAGCCTGGGCACGGCGTGACACCCTTGCTGCCAAGGCCTCATCGGTGGGAAAAACATGGGAAACAAAATCTGCTAAATCGTGGGATAATGAGCTAGGATGTGGCTAGACAAGGCCGACGGTGTGGGCGGCGAAGCTAACGATGATGCATGCTACGCGAAGGCCAAATCGCTGTGGGGATTTCGAGCATGCGTAGTGCTTCGTCGTAGGCCCTTGAGGCAACGGACACGGGGTTGGATCCCGATGCTTAGGCTTGTCGAGATGGACTCGTTGTGCAGTGCGATCGACGACACGATCGTCGGCCATTAGCATCAAGCGAGCCACATGGCCTGCCTGGGCACGGCGTGACACCCTTGCTACTAAGGCCTCATCGATGGTCCCTTGCCATCGAAGAATTGTCCCTCGCTATTGAAACAATTTCGCACTTAGTGGCTTGGGTGCGCCGGCACTCGACAACCTGCATGATCGATGGGCCTTTCGCTCGTTGGCTTGCAGCTCTTTTGGTGCTGTTGCTGCACATTTGTACGTGCGGTGTGTGAGTGGTGATCTAGTAGTGCGCTTTGGCAAGTTTTTTGCTCCCGCATCGAACTATTGGCTAGCATGTTGCTTCAAGCACAACCCCGAGCCATACATTGGTTTTTCGTGGGTGACATCGAGACCTTATGTTGCGTGCCTTCATAAACAGAATTCGGTGATTCGAGTCGATTGTTTTTGCACCATGTCCATTGCGAGCATGGGTGGAAACCTAAGCCGGGCCTCGTGCTCCAAGCGCGGCTTGATTTGGCATGCAGCTGCTTTGGCACACATGCGCTCGGTAGTCCCCTCGAGTGCGAAAAGTGTTGCGACAGGAGTGGCCTCGGCCTCTGCCTCTCCAAGCAAAAGCATTTGTCCCACGTCCCATCGATTTTGAACGATGACTACGATAGCTTTGGCCTCCGCAAGCCTTGTGGCATGCTTTGGTCCTAGTTGGCACGGTACCTCGAAGGATGCTACTTGGTTAATCCAGCTAGTTGTCATATGCTTGTCTCAAAGATTAAGCCATGCATGTGTAAGTATGAACTAATTTAGACTGTGAAACTGCGAATGGCTCATTAAATTAGTTATAGTTTGTTTGATGGTACTTACTACTTGGATAACCGTAGTAATTCTAGAGCTAATACGTGCAACAAACCCCGACTTTTGAAAGGGGCGCATTTATTAGATAAAAGGTTGACGCAGGCTTCGCTCGTTGCTCTGATGATTGATGATAACTCCACGGATCGCAAAGACATCGTGCCAACGACGCATCATTCAAATTTATGAGTGCCAAGGCATAGGCATGGTAGGATAGTTGCCTATTGTCAGACCCTTGAATTTGAGTGCCAAGGCATAGGCATGGTGAGTCTTGCTCCATGCCCAGACCTACAAGTGTGGGGGGCCACGCTAGCAAGGCAAAAATGCATGAGTTAGATATGGAAACAAATCCGGGAGACTTGGCAAGAAATCGAGTTTCATACTCATAGTGGCGAGTTACGCTCATGTGCTGGAAACGTTGTGGAGGGAGGGATGAAGCACACAAACAGACCCACAAGCCCACTTAAGGGGAAAGCGGCAGAGATGCCTCAAGAAAGCACCAACACATAGTGGTGCGAATATGTCCAGTTATGGGAACACAGGGAAAATTTTGAAAACCCAGCTTAGCATGGATAGAAAGTCCAGCAAGCGAAGATATTCCACAAAGAAAGGATATGGCTATTGGCTAGAAGAGGATCAAGGTGATAGAAGGATAAGAAAGAGATGTCTATCCCGAAAGCCAAGGGAGATAAGGCTCAAAAAGAGTCCTGAACGGAAACGACCTCCTCAAGCTTATCCAAACTGGTTAAAAACGGATAAGAAGGCTTGGAGAAGACTTCAAAGGGGATCAAATCCTTGACTCAAGGAGAGTCTTTGCAGGAGAAGGATGCTATCCAAATATCCTTGACTCATGGAGAGTCCTGGTAGGAGAAGGATGCTATTCAAATGGAGAGTCCTTGCGAGTAGAGGATGCTATCCAAATGTCCTTGACTCATAGAGAGTCCTTACGGGAGAAGGATGCTATCCAAAGATCCTTGACTCATGGAGAGTCCTTGCGGGAGAAGGATACTATCTAAACTTTGAAGATAAGCCTCAATAGGATAAAAGGTTCATGATCAAGATTGAGTGGCTTATCCGAAAGACGTGGGGTAATTAAGAGAGAGTGTTTGAGTAGAACACTCCTCAACTAGTATAAAAAAGGGGCTTGGGTTCAGTTATAAAGACATTGAGTAATACAAACTCAAGTGTGTGGGTAGCTAGAGGCTTTGGGTACTCTTAGAGGCTTTGGGTACTTTTGTAAATAGTTCCTTTATTTTGAATAAAGGTTGAGAAAGAGTTCTCATAATACTGTCTCCTTACTTTGCTTTTACATTGTTGTCTTTTCTTCTTCGCTTGGCGTGGGCTTAGAAAGTTGGGCTGACTATGTAGACGCAGTTAGTGCTATCACACTAGGGTTACGCTGATCCCACAATAGACGGTGTGACAGTTTGGTATTAAAGCGCGATTTTGATCACCACTTTCTTAAAATTGTGGTTGATCTTATCCCTGCCAAGGCCCCATGCCAGGAGGGAGTGAGTCAATGCGAGAGCGTGTCGCTCGGTTGGAAGAGATCATTGGTGCATCGTCGGAGGGGTCAGCATGCCAATTGGCAGAGTTAATAGAGACAATTGCCCAGCGACAATCCTCAATGGTAAAGGACATCAAAAACCTCAAGGAGACTATAAGGAGCGTTGAGACCAAGATCGTGTTGCTGAAAAGGGCTGCCCATACATCAACAGTAGGAGCGGACTCTACTGTGGCTAAGCTGAAGGTGCCAAAACCAAAGCCGTTCTCTGGAGAGAGGAATGCCAAGGAGTTGGAGAACTTCTTGTGGGATATGGAGCAGTATTTCAAAGCTGCTCGAGTGCCCGTAAATGACCAGGTAATGATCACATCCATGTACTTATCTGGTGATGCTAAGTTGTGGTGGCGCACCCGTATGCAGGATGATGCTATCATAGGAAAACCTAGCATTAATTCATGGGAGGCACATAAAAAGGAATTGAAGGAGCAATTCCTGCCATGTAACACTTCGTTCATGGCTAGGGAACAACTAAAGCGCTTGAATTAGACAGGCTCAGTGCCCGACTTTGTGAAGGAGTTCAATTCCCTGATGTTAGACATCAAAAACATGTCGGAGGAGGATAGGTTGTTTAACATTTTATCAGGCTTGCAGCCGTGGGCTCGAGCAAAACTGAGGCGGCAAGGTGTCAAAGACTTGCCCTCAGCATTTTCTGTGGTAGATAGCTTGGTGGATTTCAAGTATGTAGGTGATGCTTCCGAAAAAGGTGAGAAACGAGGGGAGGCTGGAAAGGAGATGAAAAAGCCCAATGGTAAGGGCAAGAAAAAGGAGAATGCCAAGTCTAGCAAGCCTTAGAGCTCATCCCGTTCGAAGGGTAAGGGAAAGAATGTGGACAAAGGGGTTGCTTCTTATGCAATGGGAGACATAGAGCACACGGCTATCCATACAAGGAGAAGTTAGCGGCACTCATAGCAACAGAGGATTCCCCCAAAGAAGAGGAAGGGAATGCCATAACTTAGGCGAACCCAATCCAATTGCTAAATGCGATCACACCCAAGAACTTGCAGAAAGGGTTGACCTATGTCCTAGTGAAGGTAAACGAGAAGGATGCAATGGCAATGTTGGATACGGGAGCTACCAACAATTTCATCACGGAAAGAGAAGTAGGAAAGCTTGGGCTTAAGCTTTCTCCAGCCTTGGTCAAGTTCAAAGTAACGAATGCTGAGGCAAAGGCAGTATGCGGAGCTGCCACTACGACCCTTAAAGTAGGCAAATGGGAAGGTACGTCCAACTTCATGATAACTTAGTTAGATGACTTTGATGTTATCTTGGGTCTAGAATTCTTCAAACAAGCCAAGGCATTGGTGATGCCCCACTTAGGTGGATTACTCGTGGCTAATGAACGAGCCTCGAGCCTAATCAAAACTGAAGCAGCAAGGGAGCTTTTGGTAAATAAGAAGCAGATCGGGTTGCAATCTGCAAAGCGGTTTAAGTCAGAACTACAAAAGGGTGAGGTGATGATGCTGGTAGCACTATTCGAGGCAAAAACAGATCAAGTAGTGGAGGTACTTGACGAGATTGCTGAAGTGTTGAGGGAATTCAATAGTAGGATGCCATCGGAATTCCCCAAGACATTGCCTTCGAGGAGGAATGTTGATCATATGATCGGGAAGAAAGTTAGAGCAGTAGCTTATGGGTTAAAGCTACCACAACATTTGAGGTTACACCCAACATTCCACGCAAGCTTCCTTAAAGAGTTTTAGGAAGATGCCGATCGCAGACACAAGCAGGCTAAGCATGCACCGCCAGTAACTCGAGTTCAATTTAACAAGGAGATAGAAAAAATTCTTGATCATCGAATGGAGGACTATAGTAAGATGATCCGAGGACATATTACTTAGTCCAATGGAAAGGCACCAGTGAGGTGGATGTGAGTTGGGAAAAAAATACCACATTATGGTAATTCGAGGACCAGATCAAGGCGTACCACAAAACTAAGCCGATGAGGGTGTCGAGCTTTTCTGGTGGGGCTTGTTTGTTAGACCCTTGAATCTGAGTGCCAAGGCATAGGCATGGTGAGTCTTGCTCCATGCCCGAACTATAAGTATGGAGGGCCACGCTAGCAAGGCAAAAACGCATGAGTTAGATATGGAAACGAATGCGGGAGACTTGGTGAGAAATTGAGTTTCATACTTACAGTGGCGAGACATGCTCATTAGCTAGGAACGTTGTGGAGCAAGGGATGAAGCACACAAACAGACCCACAAGGCCGCTTAAGGGGAACGCGACAGAGATACCTCATGCAAGCACCAACACATAGTGGTGTGAATATGTCTAGTGACGGGAACACAAGGCAAATTTCAGGAACCTAGCTTAGCATGGATGGAAAGTCCAGTAAGCGAAGATATTCCATAAAGAAAGGAAATCGCTATTGGCTAGAGGAGGATCAAGGCAATAGAAGGATAAAAAAGAGATGTCTATCTCGAAAGCCAAGGGAGATAAGGCTTGAAAAGAGTCCTGAACGAAAACCACCTCCTCAAGCCTATCCAAACCGGTTGAAAACAGATAAGAAGGCTTGGAGAAGACTTCAAAGAAGATGAGATCCTTGCTTCAAGGAGAGTCCTTGTAGGAGAAGGATGTTATCAAAATATCCTTGACTCATGGAGTGTCCTTGTAAGAGAAGGATGCTATCCAAATGGAGAGTCCTTGCAAGAAGAGGATGCTATCCAAATATCCTTGACTCATGGAGAGTCCTTATGGGAGAAGGATGCTATCAAAAGATCCTTGACTCATAGAGAGTCCTTGTGGGAGAAGGATGCTATCTAAACTTTGAAGATAAGCCTCGATGGGATAAAAGATTCATGATTAAGATTGGGTGGCCTATCTGAAAGACGTGGGATAACTAAGAGAGACTGTTTGAGTAGGACACTCCTCAACTAGTATAAAAGGGGGCATGGGTTCAGTTGTAAAGACATTGAGTAATACAAACTCAAGTGTGTGGGTAGCTAGAGGCTTTGGGTACTCTTAGAGGAAGACCCTTCTTTTGTAAATAGTTCCTTTTTTTTTAATAAAGTTTAAGAAAGTGTTCTCGTAATACTGTCTACTTACTTTGCTTTTACATTATTGTCTCTTCTTCTTCACTTGGCGTCGGCTTAGAAATTTGGTCTGGCTAGGTGGACGCACTTAGCACCATCACACTAGGGTTACGCTAATCCCGTAACAGACGGTGTGACACCTACTATGGTGGTGACAGATGATGGAGAATTATGGTTCGATTCTGGAGAGGGAGCCCGAGAAATGGCTACCACATCCAAGGAAGGCAGCAGGTGTGCAAATTACCCAATCCTGACACAAGGAGATAGTGACAATAAAAAATAATACTGATCTCTTTAGGTCTGGTAGTTGGAATGAGTACAATCTAAATCCCTTAACGAGGATCCATTGGAGGGCAAGTCTGGTGCCAACACCAGCAGTAATTCTAGCTCTAATAGCGTGTATTTAAGTTGTTGCAATTGAAAACCTCCTAGTTAGACGTTGGGATGGGTTGGCCAGTCCGCCTACGGTGTGCATCGGTTGGCTCGTCCCTACTGTCGGCGATGCGCTCTTGGCCTTAATTGGCCGGGTTGTGCCTCCGGCGCTGTTACTTTGAAGAAATTAGAGTGCTCAAAGTAAGCCTACGCTCTGAATACATTAGCATTGGATAACATCATAGGATTTCAATCTTATTCTATTGGCCTTCGGGATCGAAGTAATGATTAACAGGGACAATCGTGGACATTCGTATTTCATAGTCAGAGGTGAAATTCTTGGATTTATGAAAGACGAACAACTGCAAAAGCATTTGCCAAGGATGTTTTCATTAATCAAGAACGAAAGTTGGGGGCTCGAAGATGATCAGATACCGTCCTAGTCTTAACCATAAACAATGCCGACCAGGGATTAGTGGATGTTGCTATTAGGACTCCGCTGGTACCTTATGAGAAATCAAAGTCTTTTGGCTCCGAGGGGAAGTATGGTCGCAAGGCTGAAACTTAAAGGAATTGACAGAAGGCACCACCAAGAGTGGATCCTGCAGCTTAATTTGACTCAAAACGGGAAACTTACCTGGTCCAGACATAGTAAGGATTGACAAACTGAGAGCTCTTTCTTAATTCTATGGGTGGTGGTGCATGGTCGTTCTTAGTTGGTGGAGCGATTTGTCTGGTTAATTCCGTTAACGAACGAGACCTTAGCCTGCTAACTATTTACATGGAGGTGACCCTTCACAGTCAGCTTCTCAGAAGGACTATGGCCGCTTAGGCCAAGGAAGTTTGAGGCAATAACAGGTTTGTGATGCCCTTAGATGTTCTGGGCCATATGCGCACTACACTGATGTATTCAACGAGTTTATAGCCTTGGCCGACAGGGCTGGATAATCTTTGAAATTTCATTGTGATGGGGACAGATCATCGCAATTATTGGTCTTCAACGAGGAATTCGTAGTAAGCGCAAGTCATCAGCTCACGTTGACTACATCCCTGCCTTTTATGCACATCGCCTGTTGCTCCTACTGATTGAATGGTCTAGTTAAGTGTTCGGATTGCAGCGATGTGGGCGGTTCACCGCTCGCGACATCACAAGAAGTCCACTGAACCTTATCATTTAGAGGAAGAAGAAGTCGTAACAAGCTTTTCGTAGGTGAACCTGTGGAAGGATCATTGTCAAAAACTCGCTCAGTGAAATAACTCGCGAACACGTTGTAAACATACCGGTGGGGCGAAGGTCTCTCAAGCCCCTTATCCCACCTCGCATGGCAACAAAAAAATCCATAGTGCGGGATGCACCAAGGAACTCGAATAAAAAAGCATGCCCAAATTGTAGTATGGAGAAGCGTCCTCAACGACAGACCGAGGCCTAAGTCCCCTGGAATAGGGCGCCAGAGAAGGTGAGAGCCCTGTCTCACCCGAACCCTGTCGCACCATGAGGCACTGTGGACGAGTCGAGTTGTTTGGGAATGTAACCCTTATAAGGGGAGAGTCAAATAGTGCTTGAAATCATCGGGAGGGAAATGGATGGGGGCCGGCAATGCACCTCGATCGGATGTGGAACGGCCACGAGCCGATCCACCAGTGACTTAGGGTGTTGATTGACGTGGATTACGACGGCGGCCCAAGCCCGAGCCTTTGATACGCTCGTGGAGACGTCATCGTCGAGATCGTGGCTTTGGCACCTACGCACTTTTGGCGTCGACTAGCGGGCTCCCCATTCGACCCATCTTGAAACACGAACCAAGGACTCTGACATGCATGCGAGTCAATGGGTGAGTAAACCCGTAAGGTGCAAGGAAGCTGATTGGCAGGATCC
>JAJFZO010000263.1:1030000-1070000 GCA_021397835.1 Moringa oleifera
CCTCGTAGGCTGCCTTGAAGTATGATTCCTACCCAGCAACTGGTAGAATCATTTGCAGATGACTTAAATATGCGATGAGGTATTGGATCGTGGTAGAGTGGCCTTGCTGCCACGATCCACTGAGATTCAGCCCTTTGTCGCTTCGATTTGTCCCGCCGCCCTTCTTGAACCCCTACAACAATTATCCCTCTTTTTTTGACAATCGATGCCTCGAGGTCTAAAATCGTCCCTCAAGATAATGACCTGGAAAAAGAAGCAAGTCCTTTGGGCTTGTAGAGAATGAGAAACACAAAGGAAAAACACTTGGAAACATATCAAGAAGCATTGGGGAACCAAGTGTTACTCCAATAAAATATATATATATATATCTAACAGAAACTAGTCCCTCGATGTTCTCCCTCGGTAAAGTACTGCCTAGTGAGCGAGCTAGGTGAGCTGCGTCACACGGACACTGGGCATAGGAGGCATGCCTCAACAGCCCCTGGTAGGCACGGCATGGGCAGCTTGCCCAGTGTGCTGCAGCAGTGGGCGCGCCAGTCAGGCCATTAACGCCTATCGCTTGCCAGCCCCCTTGTCCTGCCCCTCGACATAGTACCCAGCGAGTAAGCCAAGGGAGTCTCGCTACACGGACACTGGGCACGAGAGGCATGCCTCAGCAGTCCCCAGTAGGCATGGCATGGGTAGCTTGCCCAGCGTGCGATAGCGGTGGGCATGCCAGCCAGGCCACGGGCTGCCATCACGAGGTAGCCCCTCGTCCTTGCCCCTCGACATAGTGCCCAGCAAGCGAGCCAGGGGTGTCGCGTCACACAGACCCTTGTCACCGAAGGCACGCCTCGGCGGCCCCCAGTAGGCATGGCATGGGCTGCCTGCCCAGCTTGCGGCAGCAGTGGGCGAGCATCATGAGCCAGCCCTCTTGTCACTACCCCTCGACATAGTGCCCAGTGAGCTAGGGGGTCCACATCGCACGGACACTGGGCACGGGAGGCATGCCTCGACAACCCCCAGTATGCATTGCATGGGCTGCTTGCCCAGCGTGCGACAAGGGTAAGCGCACCAGCCAAGTCATGGGCGCCCATCGCGAGCCATCCTACTTGTGCCTGTCCCTCGACGTAGTGCCCAGCGAGTGAGCCATGGGAGCCGCGTCGCATGCACCCTGGGCATGGGAGCCATGCCTCGGCAGCCCCCAGCAGGCATCGCATGGGCTTCTTGCCAAGCGTGCGACAGCGGTGGGTGCACCAGCGAGGCCACGGGCGCCCATCGCGAGCCAGCCCCCTGGTCCCTGCCCCTTTGCATAGTACCCAGCGAACGAGCCAAGGGAGCCGTGTCGCACGGACCTCAAGCAAGGGAGGCATGCCTCGGCTATCCCCAGCAGGCACGGCATGGGCTGCTTGCCCAGCGTCCGACAGCGGTGGGCACGGGAGGCATGCCACAGGCGCCCATCATGCGCCAACCCTTCGACGTAGTGCCCAGCGAGCGAGCCAGGGAAGCCATGTTACACGGACCCTGGGCACGGAAGGGACGCCTTTGCAGCCCCCAGCAGGCACTGCATGGACTGCTTTCTTAGCGTGTGGCAGCGGTGGGCGTGCTAGCCAGGCCACGGGCGCCCATCGTGAACCAGCCCCTCGACATAGTAACCAGCTAGCGAGCCATAAGAGCCGCGTTGCACGGACCCTGGGCACGGGAGGCACGCCTCAGCAGCCCCCAACAGGGATGGCATGGGCTGCATGCCCAGCGTGCGGCAGCGGTGGGCAACACCAGCCAAGCCACGAGCGCCCATCGTGAGCCAGCCCCTCGACATAGTAACCATCGGGCAAGCCAGGGGATCCGCTTCGCATGGACCCTAGGAACAGGAAGCATGCCTCGGCAACCCCCAACAGGCACGGCATGGGCTGCTTGCCCAGCTTGCAACAGTAGTAGGCGTGCCAACCAGGCCACGGGCGCCTATCTCGAGCCAGCCCCCTTGCCCCTGCCCCTCGACATAGTGCCCAGCGAGCGAGCCAGGGGAGCCGCGTCGTACAGACCCTAGGCACCAGAATCATGCCTCGGCTGCCCCAAGCAGGCACTGCATGGGCTGCTTGCCCAACGTGCGGTAGCGGTGGGCACACAAGCCAAGCCACTGGCGCCCATCACGCACCAACTCCTCGACATAGTGCCAAGTGAGCGAGCCAGGGGAGCCACGTCACATGGACCCTAGGCATGGAAGGCATGCGTCGATAGCCCCCAGTAGGCACGGCATGGGCTGCTTTCCCAGAGTGCGGCTACGGTGGGTGCGCCAGCCAGGCCACGGATGCTTATCGCTAGCCAGCCCCTCGACATTGTAACCGTTGAGCGAGCCAACGGAGCCATGTCGCATGGACCCTGGGAGTGGGACGCAAGCCTCAATAGCCCCTAGCCAGCGCGGCATGGGCTGCTTGCCCAGCTTACAACAGCGGTTGGCGCGCCAGCCAAGCCACGGGCTCCCATCATGAGCTAGCCCCCTTGCCCTTGACCCTGGACATAGTGCCCAGCGAGTGAGCCAGGGGTGCCGCATCACATGAACCTTGGTCACCAGAGGCATGCCTCGGTGACCCCCAACAGGCATGGCATGGGCTGCTTGCCCAGCTTAAGGCAGCGGTGGGCGCGCCAGCCAAGCCACGGGCACCCATCGTGAGCAAGCCCCCTCATCACTACCACTCGACATAGTGCCCAGCGAGCGAGCCAGGGTAGCCGCGTCGCACGGACCCTGAGCACGGGATGCACGCTTTGGCAGCCCCCTTCCGGCACGGCATGGGCTGCTTGCCCAGCGTGCGGCAACTGTGGTCACGCCACCTAGGCCACGAGCGCCCATCGCGAGCCAACCCTCTCGGCCCAGAACCTCGACTTTGTGCCCAGCAATTGAGCTAGGGGAGACGCGTCACAAGAACCTTTGGCACGGGAGGCATGCCTCGGCAGCCCCCAGCAGGCATGGCATGGGTCAATTGCCCAGCGTGCGGCAGCTGTGCCCGTGCCAGTCAGGCTAGTGGCGCCCATCGAGAGCCAGCTCCCTCATCCCCGACCCTTGACATAATGCCCAGCGAGTGAGCCAGGGGAGTTGCATCGCACAGACATTGGGCATGGGAGGCATGCCCCGGCAGCCCCCAACAAGCACGGCATGGGCTCCTTGCCCAGCGTGCGGCAGCGGTGGAAGCGCCAGCTAGGTCACGAGCGCCCATCGCAAGCCAGCCCCTTCGTCCTTACCCTTTGACATGGTGCCCAGCGAGTGAGCTAGGGAAGTCGTGTTGCATGGACCCTGGGCAAGGGAGGCATGCCTCGGCAGCCCCCAATAGGCACGGCATGGGCTGCTTGCCCAACTTGCGACAGTAGTGGGTGTGCCAACCAAGCCACGGGTGCCTATGTCGAGCCAGCCCCCTTGCCCCTGTCCCTCGACATAGTGCCTAACGAGTGAGCCAGGGGAGCCGCGTCGTACAGACCCTGGGCACCAGATGCATGCCTCCGCTGCCCCAAGCAGGCACTGCATGGGCTGCTTGCCTAACGTGCGGTAGCGGTGGGCACACCAGCCAAGCCACGGGCACCCATCACGCACCAACTCCTCGACATAGTGCCAAGTGAGCGAGCCAGGGGAGCCATGTCACATGGACCCTAGGCACGGAAGGCATGCATCGGTAGCCCCCAGCAAGCACGGCATGGGCTGCTTTCCCAGAGTGCGGCTGTGGTGGGCTCGCCAGCCAAGCCACGGATTCTTATCGCGAGCCAGCCCCTCGACATTATAACCGTTAAGCGAGCCAACGGAGCCGTGTCGCATGGACCCTAGGAGTGGGAGGCAAGCCTCAACAGCCCCAAGCCAGCGCGGCATGGGTTGCTTGCCCAGCTTACAACAGCGGTGGGCGCGCCAGCCAGGCCACGAGCTCCCATCATGAGCTACTCCCCTTGCCCCTGCCCCTCGACATAGTGCCCAGCGAGCGAGCCAGGGGTGCCACATCACACGAACCTTGGTCACCGGAGGCACGCCTCGGTGACCCCCAACAGGTATGGCATGGGCTGCTTGCCCAGCTTGAGGCAGCGGTGGGCGCGCCAGCCAGGCCACAGGCACCCATCATGAGCAAGCCCCATCGTCACTGCCACTCGACATAGTGCCCAGCGAGCGAGCCAGGGGAGCCGCGTTGCACAGACCCTGAGCACGAGATGCACGCTTTGGCAGCCCCCTACCGGCACGGCATGGGCTGCTTGCCCAGCGTGCGGCAACTGTGGTCACGCCACCTAGGCCACGAGCGCCCATCGCGAGCCAACCCTCTCGGCCCAGAACCTCGACATTATGCCCAGAAACTGAGCCAGGGGAGACGCGTCGGAAGAACCTTTGGCACGGGAGGCATGCCTCGGCAGCCCCCAGCAGGCATGGCATGGGCCAATTGCCCAGCGTGCGGCAGCTGTGCACGTGCCAGCCAGGCCAGTGGCGCCCATCGAGAGCCAGCTCCCTCATCCCCGACCCTCGACATAATGCCCAGCGAGTGAGCTAGGGGAGCTGCATCGCACAGACACTGGGCATGGGAGGCATGCCCTGGCAGCCCCCAACAGGCACGGCATGGGCTCCTTGCCCAGAGTGCGGCAGCGGTGGAAGCGCCAGCTAGGTCACGAGCGCCCATTGCAAGCCAGCCCCCTCATCCTTACCCTTTGACATGGTGCCCAGCGAGTGAGCTAGGGAAGTCGCGTTGCACGGACCCTGGGCATGGGAGGCATGCCTCGGCAACCCCCAATAGGAACGGCATGGGCTGCTTGCCCAGCTTTAGGTAGCGGTGGGCGCGCCAACTAGGCCACAGGCACCCATCGTGAGTGAGCCCCTTTTTCACTGCCACTCGACATAGTGCCCAGCAAGCGATCCAGAGGAGCCGCGTCGCACGGACCCTGGGCATGGGATGCATGCTTTGGTAGTCCCTAGCAGGCATCGCATGGGCTGCTTGCCCAGCATGCGGTAGCTGTGGTCAGGCCAGCCAGGCCAAGAACGCGCATCGCGAGCCAACCCTCTCCTCCCAAAACCTCGACATTGTGCCAAGCAACCAAGCCAGGGGAGGTGCGTCGTATGGACCTTGGGTACGGGATGCATGCCTCGGCAACCCCCAGTAGGCATGGCATTGGCTAAGTGCCCAGCATACGGCAGTTGTGGGCGCGCCACCCAGGCCAGTGGTGCCCATAGCGAGCGAGGCCCCTCGTCCCCAACCCTTGATGTAGTGCTGAGCGAGTGAGCCAGGGGAGCCATATTGCACAGACACTGGGCATTAGAGGCATGCCCCGGCAGCCCCCAACATTTAAGGCATGGGCTGCTTGCCCAGTGTGCAGCAGCGGTATGCGTGCCAGCCTGGTCATGAGCGCCTATCACAAGCCAACCCCCTCGTCCCTGCCCTTTGACATGGTGCCCAGCCAGTGAGCTAAGGAAGCCGCGTTGCACGGAGCCTAGGCACGGGAGGCATGCCTCGGCAGCCCCCAGCAGGCACGGCATGTGCTGCTTGCCTAGCATGTGGCACTGTTGGAAGCGCCAGCTAGGTCACGAGCGCCCATCGCAAGCCAGCCCCCTCGTCCCTACCCTTCGACATGGTGCCCAGTGAGTGAGCTATAGAAGCCGCGTCGCATGGACCCTAGGCATGGGAGGCATGCCTCGACAGCCCCCAGCAGGCACGGCATGGGCAGCTTGCCCAGCGTACGACAGTGGTGGGCGTGCCAGCCAGGCCACGCTCGCCCATTGCGAGCCTGCGCCCTCGTCCCTGCCCATCAACATGGTGCCGAGCAAGCGAGCCATGGGAACCGCATTGCACGGACCCTGGATATGGGAGACATGCCTCGGCAGCCCCTAGCAGGCACGACATGGACTACTTGCCCAGCGTGCGACAGCGGTGGGCGCGCCAGCCACCTTGTCCTTGTCCTCGACATAGTGCCCAACGTGTGAACCAGCGATGCCACAGCAGTCCCTAACCAGCACGGCGCCAGCCTTGCCAGGGGCGCCCCACACGAGCCAGCCGCGAGCATGCTGTGAGGCTCGGCATGTGCTGTGGCCATTTATTTCATGGGCATGCTGGGCTTGGCCATGTCCCCTGGCTGTGATGGACCCTAAGGGCAGCCATGGAGTGGCTGGAGGTTCGCTGGACAGGGCAGCCAGCATGCACCCCTGGGCCAGTCAGAGGCACAGCTACCCCAGCCAACTAGCCGTCATGCCCAGTTGCGAAATTGGTGTGAATTGATGGTCTTTTCATCACGGAATTGGTCCCGAAATGACTCAAATAAATCATGTAATTCATGAGGAGTCTGCCCTGACTTTTAGGATCATTTCAACTCGTAGGCTATTTTTGACGATTTTTTCAATTTTCGGCTGTAGAAAATTGATTAAAAAAAATTTAGTGCCCAAAAAATTTTAAAATCTTTTCTGGTGGTAGATATGATTGTTCTCGATTTATGTACAAAATTTCAGTTCAAAATTCCAGGTAAATAACTTTTTAGACCCATTATGACTGCTCAGACAGATTGATGTTTCCTCCTACTGGAATGAAATTTCATTTAAGACGCCTTAGGGGGGAGGTGGTCAACCAACTTGCTGGGTGCCAATGGGCCATGTGTGCTCCCCCCTGCCCATCCCATATGGGCAGGCACTGGGCTTGGGGAACCCAGCGCGCATGGCGGTGGTGTGTGGCTGTGGCGGCCACTACCGCTGGCTGGCAAGCGGCTGGCGACGTTGGTCGAAGAGTGTGGGATGCCCGATCAGTAGCCAACGGAGTGGAAAAACATGGGAAATGAAATCCACTAAATATTGGCAAAAAAAAAAAAAAAGACAAGCTAGATGGTGTGGGCGGTGAAGCTAACGATGATGCAGGCTACGTGAGGGCCAAATCGTTGGGTGGATTTTGAGCATGCGGAGTGCTTCGTCGCAGGCCCTCGAGGCGGCGGATGAGGGGTTGGATCCCGGCGCTCAGGCTTGCCTAGACGGACTCGTTGTGCAGTACGATTGACGACACGATAGTCGGCTGTTAGTATTGAGTGAGCCACACGGCTAGCCTAAGCAACGCGCGACACCCTTGCTGCCAAGGCCTCATCGGTGGGAAAAACTTGGGAAATGAAATCCACTAAATCGTGGGATAATGAGTTAGGATGTGGCTAGACAAGCTTGACGGTATGGGCGGTGAAGCTAATGATGATGCATGCTACGCGAGGGCCAAATCGCTAGGGGGATTTCGAGCATGCGGAATGCTTTGTCGTAGGCCTTCGAGGCGGCAGACGCATGGTTGGATCCCGATGCTCAAGCTTCCTTAGACGGACTCGTTGCGCAGCGCGATCGATGACACGATCGTCGATCGTTAGCATCAAGCAAGCCACATGGCCAGCTTGGGCATGGCATGACACCTCTGTTGCCAAGGCCTTATCGATGGGAAAAACGTGGGAAACAAAATCTGCTAAATCGTGGGATAATGAGCTGGGATGTGGCTAAACAAGTACGACGGTGTGGGCGACAAAGCAAACGATGATGCATGCTACGCGAGGGCTAAATCATTAGGGGGATTTTGAGCATGCGGAGTGGTTCATGGCAGGCCCTCGAGGCGACGGATGCGAGGTTGGATCCTGATGCTCAGGCTTGCTGAGCCAGACTCGTTGTGCAGTGTGGTCGATGACATGATCGTTGGTCGTTAGCATCGAACGAGCCACATGGCCAGCCTGGGCACCGTGTGACACCCTTGCTGCCAAGGCCTCATCGGTGGTCCCTTGGCATCGAAGAATTGTCCCTCGCTATCGAAACAATTTTGCGCTTAGCAGCTTGGGTGCGGTGGCACTCAACGACCTGCATGATCGATAGGCCTTTCGTTCGTCGGCTTGCAGTTTGTTTGGCGCTGTTGCTTCCCATTTGTACATGCGGCGTGTGAGTGGTGATCTAGTTGTGCGCGCTGGCAGGCTCCATGCTCCCACAACAAACTGTTGGTTAGCACATCGCTTCAAGGTCAACCCCGAGCCATACATTGGCTTTTCGTGGGTGACATCGAGGCCTTGTGTCGTGTGCCTTCACAAATGAAATTCAATGATTTGAGTTGACTGTCTTTGCACCATGTCTCTTGCGGGCATGGGTGGAAACCTCAGTTGGGCCTCGTGCTCCAAGCACGGCTTGCTTTGGCATGTGGCTGCTTTGGCACACGGGTCCGAAAAGTGTTGCGACAGGAGTGGCCTCGGCCTCTGCCTGTCCAAGCGAAAGCATTTATCCCACGTCCCATCAATTTTGAACGACAATTGCGACAGCTTTGGCCTCAGTGAGCCTTGCGGCACGCTTCTGTCCTAGTTGGCACGGTGTGTTGAAAGATACTACCTGGTTCATCTTGCTGGTAGTCATATGCTTGTCTCAAAGATTAAGCCATGCATGTCTAAGTATGAGCTAATTCAGAGTGTGAAACTGCGAATGGCTCATTAAATCAGTTATAGTTTGTTTAATGGCACCTACTACTCGGATAACCGTAGTAATTCTAGAGCTAATACGTGCAACAAACCTCGACTTTTGGAAGGTGCACTTTTATTAGATAAAAGGTCGACACGGGCTTCGTCCTTTGCTCTGATGATTCATGATAACTCGACGGATCGCAAGGCCATCATGCCGGTGACGCATCATTCAAATTTCTGCCCTATTAACTTTCGATGGTAGGATAGTTGCCTACTGTCAGACCCTTGAATCCGAGTACCAAAGCGTAGGCAAGGCGAGTCTTGCTTCATGCCTGGACCTATAAGTGTGGAGGACCACACTAGCAAGTCCTTTGGGCTTGTAGAGAATGAGAAACACAAGGGAAAAACACTTGGAAACATATCAAAAAGCACTGGGGAACCAAGTGTAACGCCAATTAAAAATATATATATCTAACAGAAACTTGTCCCTCGATGCTGTCCCTCGGTAAAGTACTACCTAGTGAGCGAGTCAGGGGAGCCACGTCACACTGACACTGGGCATGGGAGGCATGCCTCGGCAGCTCCAGCAGGCATGGCATGGTCCAAGTGCCCAGCATGCGGCAGCGGTGGGCGAGCCAGCCAAGCCACGGGCGACCATCGCGAGCCAGCCCCCTCGTCCCTACCCCTCGACATCGTGCCTAGCGAGTGAGCTAGGGGAGCCGCATCGCATGGACCCTGGGCACAGAAGGCATGCCTTGGCAGCCCCAACAGGCACGGCATTGGCTGCTTGCCCAGCATGCAGCAGCAGTGGGCGCACCAGCCAGGCCACGGGCCCCTATCGCGAGCCAGCCCCCTCGACCTTGGCCCTCAACACGGTGCCCAGTGAGAGAGCTAGGGAAGCCGCGTCGCATGGACTCTGGGCATGGGAGGCATGCCTTGGCAGCCCCCAGCAGGCACGGCATGGGCAGCTTCCCCAGCGTGCGGCAGTGGTGGACGCGCCAACCAGGCCACTTGCGCCCATCGTTTGCGAGCCCCCCCGTCCCAGACCCTCGACATGGCGCCCTGCGAGCAATCTAGTGGAGCCGCGTCGCATGGACCCTGGGTGGGGGAGGCATGCCTCGGCGGCCTCTAGCAGGCACGGCATGGGTGGCTTGCCCAGTGAGCGGCCACAGTGGGCACACCAGCTAGGCCACGGGCGCTTATCGCGAGCCAGCCCCCTCATCCCTGGCCCTCGACATGGTGTCCAGTAAGCTAGACAGGGGAGCCGAATCGCATGGACCCTAGGCACGGAAGGCATGCCTTGGCAGCCCCCAGCAGGCACGGCATGGGCGGCTTGCCCAACGTGCGATGGCGGTGGGCGCGCCAACCAGGCCAGGGGCACCCATCGCGAGCCAGCTCCGTCGTCCCTACCCCCCGACATGCTGCCCAACGAGCGAGCCAAGAGAGCCGTGTCGCACGGACCCTGGGCATGGGAGGCATGCCTTGACAATCCACAGCAGGCACGGTATGGGCTGCTTTCCCAGCTTGCGGCAGCGGTGGGTGCACCAGCCAGGCCATGGGCGCCCATCGCGACCTAGCCCCCTCGTCCCTACCCCTCGACATCATGCCCAGCGACCAAGCTAAGAGAGCCACATTGCACGGACCCTGGGCACAGGAGGCATGCCTTGGCAGCCCCCAGCAGGCACGAGATGGGCTACTTCCCAGCATGCGGCAGCGGTGGGCGCACCAGCCAGGCCACGAGCGCCCCTCGCGAGCCAGCCCCCTCGACCCTGGCCCTCGACACAGTGCCCAGCGAGCGAGCTAGGGGAGCCACGTCGGACGGGCCTTGAGCATGGGAGGCATGCCTTGGAAGCCCCCAGCAGGCATGGCATGGCTGCCTGCCCAGCATGTGGTAGCGGTGGATGCACCAGCCAGGCCACAGGCTCCCATCGCGAGCCAGCCCCCTCGTCCCTGCCCCTCGATGTTGTGCCCTGTGAGCGAACCAGGGGAGCCACATCGCATGGACCCTGGGCCAAGGAGGCATGCCTTGGATGCCCCAGCAGGCAACACATGGGCTGCTTGCCCCGCGTGGGGCAGCAGTTGGCGCACAAGCCAGGCCACGAGCGCCCATCGCGAGCCAGCCACTTGTCCCTGCCCCTCGACATGGTGCCCAGCGGGCAATCCAGGGGACCCGCATTACACAGACCCTGGGCACAGAAGGCATGCCTTGGCAGCCCCAGCAGGCATGGCATGGGCAGTCTGCCCAGCGTGCGGCAGTGGTGGGCGCCCCAGCCAGGCCACGGGTGCCAATCGAGAGCCAGCCCCCTCGTCCCTGCCCCTCGACGTGGTGCCCGGCGAGCGAGCCAGTGGAGCCACATCGCACGGAACCTGGGCACGGGAGGCATGCCTCGGCAGCCCCCAATAGGCACTGCATAGGTTGCTGGCCCCGTGTGCGGCAGCAGTGGGCGCACTAGCCAGGCCACGGGCACCCATCGTGATCCATCCCCTCGACTTGGTGCCCAGTGAGTGAGCCAGGGGAGCCACATCGCATAAACCCTGGGCACGGGAGGCATGCCTTGGCAGTCCCCAGCAGGCACAGCATGGACTGCTTGCCTAGCATGCAGCAGCGGTGGACGCGCCAGCCAGGCCACTGGGGCCCATCGCTTGCGAGCTCCCCGGTCCCTGACCCTCGACACAGTGCCCAGCGAGCGATCCAGGGGAGCCGCGTCGCACGGAACCTGGGCATGGCAGGCATGCCTCGGCAGCCCCCAACAGGCATGACATCGGCTGCTTGTCCTGCGTGCGGCAGCGGTGGGCGCACCAGCCAGGCCACAGGCTCCCACCGTAAGCTAGCCCCTCGACTTGGTGCCTAGCGAGTGAGCTAGGGGAGCCACGTCCCATAGACCCTAGGCATGAGAGGCATGCCTTGGCAGCCCCCAGCAGGCACGGCATGGGCTGCTTGCCTAGCATGCAGCAGCGATGGGGGCGCCAGCCAAGCCACTGGGGCCCATCGCTTGTGACCCCCCCGTCCCTGTCCCTTGACATAGTGCCCAGCGAGCGATCTAGGGGAGCCGCGTCACATAGACACGGGACATGGGAGGCATGCCTTGGCAGCCCCCAATAGGCATGCCTTGGCAGCGGTGGGCGCGCCAACCAAGCCACTGGTGCCCATCACTTGCGAGCCCCCCTCATCGCTAACGCTCGACATGCTGCCCAGCGAGCGAGCCAGGGGAGCTGCATCGCACAGACCCTGGGCATGAGAGGCATGCCTTGGCAGCCCCTAGCAGGCACGGCATGGGCTGCCAGCCCGGGATGCGGCAGTGATGTGCGCGGCAGCCAGGCCATTAGGGCCCATCGCTTGTGAGCCCCCCCGTCCCTAACCCTCAACAAGGAGCCTAGCGAGCGAGCCAGGGGAGCCACGTCGCATGGACCTTGAGCATGGGAGGCATGCCTAGGAAGCTGCCAGGAGGCAATGCATGCGCTGCTTGCCTAGGGTGCGACAACAGTGGGCGCAAAATCCGGGCCACGGGCCCCTATCGCGGACCAGCCCCCTCATCCCTCCCCCTCGACATGGTGCCCAGCGAGCGATCCAGTGGAGCCGCATCGCACGGAACCTAGCCATGGGAGGCATGCCTCGGCAGCCTCCAGCAGGTACGACATGGGCGACTTGCCCAGCGTGCCGTAGTGGTGGGCGCACCAGCCATGCCCCAAGCGCCCATCGCGGGCCAGCCCCCTCATCCCTGCCCCTCGACATGGTGCCCAGCGAGTGAGCCAAGGGAGCCACGTCGCCCTAACCCTGGGCACGGGAGGCATGCCTCGGCAGACCCCAACAGGCATGACATGGGCTGTTTCCCCGCGTTCGGCAGCGGTAGGCGCGCCAACCAGGCCACAGGCTCCCATCGCGAGCCAGCCCCCTCATCCTTGCTCCTCGATGTGGTGCCCAACGAGCGAGCCAGGATTGCCACATTGCATGGACCCTGGGCACGGGAGGCATGCCTCGGCAGGCTCCAATAGGCACGACATGGGCTGCTGGCCCCACGTGCGACAGCGGTGGGTGCGCCAACTAGGCCACTGGCGCCCATCGCTTGCGAGCCCCCCGTCCCTGACCTCGTCATGATGCCCAGCGAGCGAGCCAGGGGAGCCGCGTTGCACAGACCATGGGCATGGGAGGCATGCCTTGGCAGCCCCCAGCAGGCAAGGCATGGGCTGCCTGCCCAGCATGCGGCAGTGGTGTGTGCGGCAGCCAGGCCATTAGGGCCCATCGCTTGTGAGCCCCCCCATCCTTAACCCTCGATATGGTGCCCAGCGAGCGAGCCAGGGGAGCAGCGTCGCACGGACCCTGGGCACGAGAGGCATGCCTAGGCAGCCCCCAGTAGGCATGGCATGGGTTGCTTGCCCAGGGTGCGGCAGCGGTGGGCGTACAATCCAGGCCAGGGGCGCCTATCTCAAGCCAGCCCCCTCGTCCCTCCCCCTCGACATGGTGCCCAGTGAGCGATCCAGGGGAACCGCATCGCACGGACCCTGGGCATGGGAGGCATGCCTCGGTAGCCTCTAGCAGGCACAGCATGGGTAGCTTGCCCAGCGTGCGGTAGTGGTGGGCGCACCAGCCACACCACAAGTGCCCATCGCAAGCCAACCCCCTCATCCTGGCCCCTCGACATGGTGCCCAGCGAGCGAGCCAGGGGAGCCACGTCGCCCTGACACTGAGCACGGGAGGCATTTCTCGACAGCCCCCAACAGGCATGACATGGGCTGCTTGCCCCGCGTGCGGCAGTGGTAGGCGCCCCAGCCAGGCCACAGGCTCCTATCGCGTGTCAGCCCCCTCATCCCTGCCCCTCGACGTGGTGCCCAATGAGCGAGCCAGGGGAGCCACGTCCCATGGACCCTGGGCATGGGAGGCATGCCTCGGCAGCTCCCAACAGGCATGACATGGGCTTCTTGCCCTGCGTGTGGCAGCGGTGGGTGCGCTAACCAGGCCACTAGCGCCCATCGCTTGCGAGCCCCCCTGTTCCTGACCTCGTTATGGTGCCCAACGAGCGAGCCAGGGGAGCCACGTCGCAAACACCCTGGGCATTGGGGGCATGCCTTGGCAGCCCCCAGTAGGCACGGGATGGGCTGCCTGCCCAGCATGCGGCTGCGGTGTGTGCGCCATCCAGGCCACTAGGGCCCATCGCTTGTGAGCCCCCCCGTCCCTGACCCTCGACGTGGTGCCCAGCGAGCAAGCCAGGGGAGCTGCGTCACACGGACCCTGGACCCGAGAGGCATGCCTAGGCAACCCCCAATAGGCATGGCATGGGTTGCTTGCCCAGCGTGCGGCAGCGGTGGGCGCACAATCCAGGCCACGGGCGCTAATCTCGAGGCTGCCCCCTCGTCCCTCCCCCTCGACATGGTGCCCAGCGAGCAATCCAGGGGAACCGCATCACACGGACCCTGGGCATGGGAGGCATGCCTCGGCAGCCTCTAGCAGGCACAGCATGGGCAGCTTGCCCAGGGTGCGGTAGTGGTGGGCGCACCAGCCACTCTCCAGGTGCCCATTGCGAGCCAACCCCCTGATTCCTGCCTCTCGACATGGTGCCCAGTGAGTAAGCCATGGGAGCCACGTTGCCCAGACCCATGGCACGGGAGGCATGCGTCGGCAGCCCCCAATAGGCACGACATGGGCTTCTTGCCCCGCGTGCGGCAGTGGTGGACGCGCCAACCAGGCCACTGGTGCCCATCGCTTGCGAGCCCCCTCGTCCCTGACCTTCGACAAGGTGCGCAGCGAGTGAGCCAGGGGAGCTGTATCACACGGACCCTGGGCACGGGAGGCATGCCTTGGCAGCCCCCAACAGGCACAGCATAGGCTGCTTGCCCAGCATGTGGCAGCGGTGGGCGCACAAGCCAGGCCACGGCCGCCCATCGAGAGCCAGCCCCCTCGTCCCTCCCCCTCGAAATGGTGCCCAGCGAGCGACCCAGGGGAGCCGCGTCGCACAAACCCTAGGCATGGGTGGCATGCCTCAACAGCCCCCAGTAAGCACGGCATGGGCGGCTTCCCTAGAGTGCGGCAGTGGTGGGCGCGCCAGCCAGGCCACGGGCGCCCATCGCGAGCTAGTCCCCTCGTCCCTCCCCCTCGAAATGGTGCCCAGCGAGTGACCCAGGGGAGCCGCGTTGCACAAACCCTGGGTATGGGTGGCATGCCTCGACAGCCCCCCAGCAGGCACGGCATGGGCGGCTTCCCCAGCGTGCGGCAGTGGTGGGCGCGCCAGCCAGGCCACGGGCGCCCATCGCGAGCTAGCCCCCTTGTCGTTGCCCCTCGACATGGTGCCCGGTGTGTGAGCCCAGGGTGCCACAGCTGTCCCCAGCTGGCACGGCGCTAGCCTTTCTAGGGCCGGCCTACGCGAGCCAGCCGCGACCATGTTGTGACACTCAGCACGTGCTGCGGGCATTGATTTTATGGGCAAGTTGGGCTTGGCCATGTCCCCTAGCTGTGATGGCCCCTACGGGCAGCCATAGGAGGTGCGCTGGACAGGGCAGCCAGCATGCACCCTGGGCCAGGTAGAGGCACAACTGCCCCAGCCTATTGGCTGCAAAGCCCAGTTGCGAAATTGGTGTGAATTGACAGTCTTTTCATCACTAAATTGGTCCTGAAATGAGTCAAATAAATGGTGTAATTCATGAGGAGTCTGCCCCTGATGTTGGGGATCATTTCGACTCACGGGCTATTTTTGATGATTTTTTTAATTTTTGGCTATAGAAAATTCATAAAAAAAATTTGGTGCCCCAAAAATTCTAAATTTTTTTCTGGTGGTAGATATGATTATTCTGCATTTATGTACAAAATTTCAGCTCAAAATTCTAAGTAAATAATTTTTTAGACCCATTATGACGGCTCACATATTAATGTTTCCTCCTGGTGGGAGTGAAATTTCATTCAAGACTCTTTAGGGTGGAAGTGATCACCCAGCTTGCTGGGTGCCAATGGGCAGTGCGTGCACCCCCCTGCCCATCCCACGTGGGCAGGTGCAGGGCTTGGGGAACCCAGCCCGCATGCCATAGGCAGGGCGGCTTGCTGCCTTGCCCATCTAGCCGGTGGTGCGTGGCTGTGGCGGCCACCACTGCCGGCAGGCATGCGGCCAGCGGCGTTGGCCGAAGAGTGTGGGATGCCCGATCAATAGCCAACGGAGTGGGGAAAACATGGGAAACAAGATCCTCTAAATTGTGGGCAACGAAACGAGAGAAATCGTGGGATAATGAGCTGGAATGTGGCTAGACAAGCTCGATGGTGTTGGCGGCAAAGCTAACGATGATGCATGCTACACGAGGGCCAAATCATTGGGGGGATTTTGAGCATACGGAATGCTAAGTCGGAGGCCCTCAAGGCGGCGGATGCAGGCTTGGATCCCGACACTCAAGCTTGCCTAGGTGGACTCGTTGTGCCGCGCGATCGACGACACAATCGTTGGCTGTTACCATCGAGCGAGCCACACGGCCAACTTGGGCATCACGTGACACCCCTGCTGCCAAGGCCTCATCGGTGGGAAAAACATGGGAAATAAAATCTGCTAAATTGTGGGATAATGAGCTGGGATGTGGCTAGACAAGCTCGACGGTGTGGGCAGTGAAGCTAACGATGATGCATGCTACGCAAAGGCCAAATCGCTAGGGGGATTTCGAGCATGCAGAGTGCTTCCTCCATGCTCCCGCATCAAACTGTTGGCTAGCACGTCGCTTACAGCTCGACCCCGAGCCATATGTTGGCTTTTCATGGGTGACATCAGGACCCTGTGTTACGTGCCTTCACAAACGAAATTTGATGATTAAAGTCGATTATCTTTGCACCATGTCCCTTGCGGGCATGGGTGGAAACCTAAGCCAGGCCTCATGCTCAAAGTACAGCTTGCTTCGGCATGTGGCTACTTTGGCACATGGGTGCTCGGTCGTCCTCTCGGGTGCAAAAAGTGTTGCGATAGGAGTGGCCTCGGCCTCTACCTATCCAAGCGAAAGTATTTGTCCCATGTCCCATCAATTTTGAACGATGACCGCAATAGCTTTGGCCTTAGCAAGCCTTGTGGCACGCTTCGGTCCTAGTTGGTGCGGTGTCTCGAAGGATGCTATCTGGTTGATCCTGCCAGTAGTCATATGCTTGTCTCAAAGATTAAGCCATGCATCTGTAAGTATGAACAAATTCAGACTGTGAAATTGCGAATGGTTCATTAAATCAGTTATAGTTTGTTTGATGGTACCTACTACTCGGATACCCGTAGTAATTCTAGAGCTAATACATGCAACAAACCTCAACTTCTGGAAGGGGTGCATTTATTAGATAAAAGATCGACGCGGGCTTTGCCCATCGCTCTGATGATTCATGATAACTCGACGGATCACAAGGCCATCGTGTCGGCGACGCATCATTGAAATTTTTGCCCTATCAACTTTTGATGGTAGGATAGATGCCTACTGTCAGACCCTTGAATCAGAGTACCAAGGCGTAGGCATGGTGAGTCTTGCTCCATGCCCAAACCTACAAGTGTGGAGGACCACGCTAGCAAGGCAAAAATGCATTAGTTAGATATGAAAACGAATGCGGGAGACTTGGTGAGAAATCAAGTTTGATACTTACAGTTGTGAGATTTGATGGTGAGTTGGGAACATTGTGGAGCGAGGGATGAAGCACCCAAACAGACCCATAAGCCCGCTTAAGGGTAAAGTGGCAGAGACGCCTCAAGTAAGTACCAACACATGGGGGTGCGAAAATGTCCAGTGATGGGAACACAAGGCAGAATCCGAGAACCCAGCTTGGCATGGATGGAAAGTCCAACAAGTAAAGATATTCCACAAAGAAAGGATATGGCTATTGGCTAGAGGAGGATCAAGGTGATAGAAGGATAAGAAAGAGATGTTTATCCCAAAAGCCAAGGGAGATAAGGCTCGAAAAGAGTCCTGAACGGAAACCACCTCCTCAAGCCTATCCAAACCGATTGAAAGCGGATAAAAAGGCTTAGAGAAGAGTTCAAAGGAGATGAGATCCTTGACTCAAGGAGAGTCCTTGCGAGAGAAGGATGCTATCCAAACTTTGAAGATAAGCCTCAATGAGATAAAGATTCGTGATCAAGATTGGGTGGCCTATCTGAAAAACGTGGGATAACTAAGATAGAGTGTTTGAGTAGGACACTCCTCAACTAGTATAAAAAAGGGGCTTGGGTTCAGTTGTAAACACATCGAGTAATACAAACTCAAGTGTGTGGGTAGCTAGAGGCTTTGGGTGCTCTTAAAGAGAGACCCTTCTTTTGTAAAGAATTCCTTTATTTTCAATAAAGGTTGAGAAAGAGTTCTCGTAATACCATCTTCTTACTTTGCGTTTTGTATTCTTGGCTCTTATTCTTCTTTTGGCATGGGCTTAGAAAGTTAGGCTGGTTAGGTCGACGCATCTAGCGCCATCACACTAGAGTTGCGTTGATCCCGCAATCGACAGTGTGATAGTTTGGTATCAGAGCACGGTTTCGATCACCACTTTCTCTCAAACTCGTGGTTGATCTTATCGCTGCCAAGGCCCTAGGCTAGGAGGGAGTGAGTCAATACGAGAGCGTGTCGCTCGGTTGAAAGAGATCGTTGGTGCACTGACGAAGGGATCAACATGCATGCTAGCTGAGTTGATGGAGACAATCGCCCAGCAATAATCCTCGATGGAAGAGGACATTGGAAACCTCAAGGAAAACGTGAGGAGCCTTGAGACCAAGATCGGTTTGCTAAAAAGGGCTCCCCACACCCCTACGATAGAGGCAGACTCTACTATGGCTAACTTGAAGGTGCCAGAACCAAAGCCGTTCTCTGGAGAGAGGACGCCAAAGTGATGGAGAGCTTCTTGTGGGATATGGAGCAATAGTTCAAAGCTGCTAGAGTGCCCAAAAATGACCAGGTAATGATCACATCCATGTACTTATCTGGTGATGCTAAGTTGTGGTGGTGCACCCGTATGCAGGATGATGCTATCATGGGAAAACCTAGCATTGATTCATGGGAGGCACTCAAAAGGGAATTGAAGGAGCAATTCCTGCCATGCAACAACTCGTTCATGGCTAGGGAATAACTAAAACGCTTGAAGTAGACAGGTTCAGTGCATGACGTCATCAAGGAATTCAATTCACTAATGCTGACATCAAGAACATGTCAGAGGAGGATAGGTTCTTTAACTTTCTATCAAGCTTGCAGCCGTGGGCTCAAGCAGAACTAAGGTGGCAAGGTGTCAAAGACTTACCCTTAGCATTTTTCGTGGCAGATAGCTTGGTGGATTTCAAGTACACGGGTGGTACTCCCGAAAAGAAAGGTGAGAAACGAGGGAAGGCTGGAAAAGAGATGAAAAAGCCCAATGGTAAGGGCAAGAAAAAAAAGAATGCTGAGTCCAGCAAGCCTGAGGGCTCATCCTCTTTGAAAGGAAAGGGAAAGAATGTGGACCAAAAGGGTTGCTTCTTATGTGACAGGCTACATAGAGTATGTGACTGTCCTCGTAAGGAGAAGTTAGCGGTGCTCATGGCAGCAGAGGATTCCTCCGAGGAAAAGGAAGTGAATGCCATAACTTGGGTGAATCCAATCCAGTTGCTGAATGCGATTCACACCCAAGAACTTGCAGAAAGGGTCGATCTATGTCCCGATGAAGGTAAACAGGAAGGATACAATGGCAATGTTGGATACTGGAGCTACCAACAATTTCATCGCGAAAAAAGAAGTGGGAAAGCTCGGGCTTAAGCTTTCTCCAGCCTCGGTCAAGTTCAAAGCAGTGAATGCTAAGGCGAAGGCAGTATGCGGAGCTGCCACTAAGACCCTTGAAGTAGGCGAATGGAAAGGTACGTCCAACTTCATGATAACTCAGTTAGATGACTTTGATGTTATCTTGGGTCTAGAATTCTTCAGACAAACCAAGGCATCGGTGATGCCCCACGTAGGTGGACTAGTCATGGTTGATGAGCGAGCCCCGAGCCTAATTAGAACCGAAGCAGCAAGAGAGTTTTCAGTCGACAAGAAACAGATTGGGTTACAATCTACAAAGAAACTTAAGTCAGGACTACGGAAGGGTGAAGTGACGATGGTGGTAGCACTATTTGAGGCAAAACCAGATCAGGTTGTAAAGGTGCCAGACAAGATCGCTGAAGTGTTGAGGGAATTCAGTGATATGATGCCACCGGAGCTCCCCAAGACATTGCCTCCGAGGAGGAATCTTGATCATATGATCGAGTTACTTTTGGGTGCTAGATCCCCTGATCAAGCACTATATCGATTGCCCCCGTCAGAACTAGCCGAACTACGGAAGCAGCTAAATGAGCTATTGGAAGTGGGTTTTATTCAGCCGTCAAAGGCCCCTTATGGAGCACCTGTGGTATTCCAGCGAAAACAAGATGGCTTGCTGAGAATGTGCATTGATTATCGAGCATTAAACAAGGTAACGGTAAAGAACAAATATCCAGTACCAAACGTTGCTGACTTATTTGATCGATTATCAAGGGCCAAGTACTTTACAAAGCTACACTTGCGGTCGGGATACTGGCAAGTCAGAATAACTGAGGGGGATGAAGCAAAAATCGCATGCGTCATAAGGTACGGCTCTTATGAGTTCATGGTGATGCCCTTCAGGTTGACCAATGAACCTGCTACCTTTTGCAATCTTATGAATGATGTATTGTTTGAGTTTTTGGACAAATTTGTGGCAGTCTACTTGGAAGAAATTGTGGTCTATAGCGAGACCTTAGACGACCACGCAAACCATTTGTGGTAAGTATTGATGTGGCTACGAGAGCACCAGCTATACATCAAGAAGGAAAAATGCGAGTTTTACAAGTAAGAAGTGCCATTCTTGGGACATTGGGTCAGGAACGGACAGATACAGATGGATGAAAGGAAAATGAAGGCCATCATGGAGTGGCCAGCCCCATGAAAAGTTACTGAATTACGATCATTCCTTAGGCTTGTAAACTATTACAGATTGTTCATCAAAGGATATTCGAGTAAGAGCAACCCTTTAACAGACTTGCTAAAGAAAGATAGCCTGTGGGTGTGGACCGACGAATGCTACAAGGCTTTTGAGGGATTAAAACAGGCAGTAGCCTCAGAACCAGTACTGTCCTTACCAAACTTTGAAGAGCCATTGAAGTTAGTCACAGACACTTCTGATCGAACAATCGGGGGTGTGTTGGTGCAGAATGGCCATCCCGTGGCATTCGAGAGTCGAAAACTCAAGGATGCAGAGCAGCATTATTCGACGCATGAAAAGGAGATGACGGCTGTTGTCCATTGCCCAGGGACAAGGCGGCATTACTTGCTTAGGACAAAATTTAAGGTAATTACTGACAATGTTGCTAAGACCTATTTTCGCTCGCAGAAAAAGCTATCTCTGAAACAAGCAAGATGGCAAGAGTTTGTGGTGGAGTTTGATTTTGTGTGGGAACAAAAACCAGGCAAACAAAACATTGTTGCTGATGCACTAAGCTTACGTAGAAGTGCAAACTTATGTGGCTGCTCTGACGGGTGTCCAAAGCAACTTACTCGAGCAAATAAGATCAATAGCTGGGGAAGATACTAAGTATGCCCGACTCATGGAGGAGGTGAGCAAAGGCTTGACCAGAAGATACTGGATCAAGGATGGGTTGCTATATGCTCAAGGAGACAGACTGTTTGCGCCTAGGTCTGGAGTACTTCGAAAACAGTTGCTGAGGGAAACCCATGACCCGCTATGGGTAGGTCACCTGGGCATCGAGAGGATGCTTGCACTACTGATAAGAGCCTATTATTGGCCCAAGATTGATGGAAGATGTGGAGGCCTATGTTCGCACATGCTTAGTGTGCCAACAAGACAAAACGGATAGAAGGAGGGAGGCGGGTTTGCTCCAACCCTTGCCCATTTTGAAACACCCATGGGAGTCTGCGTCGATGGATTTCATTGTGGGCTTCCCAAAGGTAATGGGACTATCCACTATAATGGTGATTGTTGATAGGTTCTCAAATTATGCTATCTTTGTTCCTGTTACTCGAGCGTGCCCAACTGATATGGCCACTAAGATGTTTTTCAAACATGTTGTTAAGTTGTTTAGGTTGCCGAAAGACATTGTGAGTGATAGAGATCCCAGATTCACGAGAAGATTCTAGACAGTGTTGCTAAACATGATGGGAACAAAACTCACATTGTCCATAGTAAACCATCCACAGACGGTCAAACGGAGAGGGTAAATAGCTTGTTGAAGGAGTATTTGCGGCACTGCATGACTGAAAGCCAAAGAGATTGGCTTGAATTGTTGGATGTAGCGCAGTTTTGCTACAACATCCATTGCTTGTCATCGACAGGTCTAAGTCCCGCAAAGGTAGCTTTCGAGCAACAACCAACAACGCCTCATGAGATAGCCAAGTAGAGGAGCCAAGGAAGCTGTCTAGAAGCCTATCACTATGCTCGGGATAAGCAAGAGTTGATTGACCAAGCAAGGGATAGCCTTTTTTAGGCACAAAGGCGTATGAAGAAATATGCTAACAAAAAGAGACGTGATGCTGAGTTCCAAGTTGGGGACAAGGTACTACTGAAGCTGACACCTCAAATTTAGAAGAAAATTACAAAGAAAGGAGTTCATTGAAGCCTTATCCCAAGGTATGATGGACCATTCAAGATCAAAAAGAGCTACGGGCACCCATCGCGAGCCAGCCCCCTCGTCCCTGCCCCTCCACTTACTGCCCAGCAAGCGAGGCAGGGGAGCCGTGTCACATGGACCCTGGGCATGAGAGTCATGCCTCGGCAGCCGCCAGCAGTCAAGGCATGGGCTGCTTTCCCAGCGTGCGGCAGCGGATGGCATGCCAGCAAGGCCACGGGGGCCCATCACGAGCCAGCCCCCTCGTCCCTGCCCCTCGACTTACTGCCCAGCTAGTGAGCCAGGGAAGCCGCGTGACACGGACCCAGGTCACGGGAGGCATGCCTTGGCAGCCCCCAGCAGGCACCGCAGGGGTTGCTTGCCCAGCGTGTGGCAGCGGTGGGCACACCAGCAAGGCCACGGGCGCCCATCACGTGCCAGCCCCCTCGTCCCTGCACCTCGATATGGTGCCCAGCGAGCGAGCCAGGGGAGCCGTGTCGCATGGACCCTGGGCACGGGAGGCATGCCTCAGCAGCCCCCAGCATGCACAGCATGGGCCAAGTGCCCAGCGTGCGGCAGCTCAGGGCGAGCCAGCCATGCCGGTGGCGCCCATCGCGAGCCAGCCCCCTCGTCCCCGACCCCTTGATGTAGTGCCCAGCGAGCGAGCCAGGGGAGCCACGTCGCACGGACACTGGCACAGGATGCATGCCTCGGCAGCCCCCAGCAGGCATGGCATGGGCCAAGTGCCCATTGTGCGGCAACAGTAGCCGTGCCAGCCAGGCCAGAGGCACCCATCACGAGCCAGCCCCCTCATCCCCGAACCTCGACATAGTGCCCTGCGAGCGAGCCAGGGGTGCCGTATCGCAAGGACCCTGGGCACGGCAGGCATACCTCGGCTGCCCCCAGCAGGGACGGCATGGGCTGCTTGCCCAGCGTGCGGCAGCTGTGGGCATGCCATCAAGGCTACGGGCACCCATCGCGTGCCAGCCCCCTCGTCCCTGCCCCTCGACATGGTGCCCAAGAGCAAGCCAGGGGAGCCACGTTGCATGGACCCTGGGCACGGGAGGCATGCCTTGGCAGCCCCCAGCAGGCATGGCATGTGCTACTTTCCTAGCTTGCGGCAGCTGTGGGCGCGACAGCAAGGCTACGGGCACCCATTGCGAGCCAGCCCCCTCGTCCCTGCTCCTCCACTTACTGCCCAGCGAGCGAGGCAGGGGAGCCGTGTCACATGGACCCTGGGCATGAGAGTCATGCCTCGGCAGCCACCAGTAGGCAAGGCATGGGCTGCTTTCCCAGTGTGCGGCAGCGGATGGCATGCCAGCAAGGCCACGGGGGCCCATCGCGAGCCAGCCCCCTCGTCCCTGCCCTCAACTTACTGCCCAGCTAGCAAGCCAGGGGAGCTGCATCACACGGACCCAGGTCACAGGAGGCATGCCTAAGCAGCCCCCAGCAGGCACCACAGGGGCTGCTTGCCCACCGTGCGGCAGCGGTGGGCACACCAGCAAGGCCACGGGCGTCCATCACATGCCAGCCCCTCGTCCCTGCCCCTCGACATGGTGCCCAGCGAGCGAGCCAGGGGAACCGTGTCGCATGGACCCTGGGCACGGGAGGCATGCCTCAGCAGCCCCCAACATGCACAGCATGGGCCAAGTGCCCAGCATGCGGCAGCTCTGGGCGCGCCAGCAATGCTGGTGGCACCCATCGCTAGCCAGCCCCCTCGTCCCCGACCCCTCGACGTAGTGCCCAGCAAGCGAGCCAGGGGAGCCGCATCGCATGGACACTGGCACAGGATGCATGCCTCGGCAGCCCCCAGCAGGCATGGCATGGCCCAAGTGCCCAGCATACGGCAACAGTAGGTGTGCCAGCCAGGCCAGAGGCGCCAATGACAAGCCAGCCCCCTCGTCCCCGAACCTCGACATATTGCCCTGCGAGCGAGCCAGGGGTGCCATATCGCAAGGACCATGGGCATGTCAGGCATACCTCAGCAGCCCCCAGCAGGGATGGCATGGGCTGCTTGCCCAGCGTGCGGCAGCTGTGGGCGCGCCAGCAAGGCTATGGGCACCCATCGCAAGCCAGCCCCCTCGTCCCTGCCCCTCGACATGGTGCCCAGCGAGCTTGCGGCAGCTGTGGGCTCTACAGCAAGGGTACGGGCACGCATCGCGAGCCAGCCCCCTCGTCCCTGCCCCTCCACTTACTGCCCAGCGAGCGAGGCAGGGGGGCTGCGTCACACGGACCCCGGGCATGAGAGTCATGTCTCAGCAGCACCCACCAGGCAAGGCATGGGCTGCTTTCCCAGTGTGCGGCAGCGGTTGGTGTGCCAGCCAGGCCACGGGCGCCCATCGCGAGCCAGCCCCCTCGTCCCTGCCCCTCGACTTACTGCCCAGCTAGCTAGCCAGGGGAGACGTGTCAGACGGACCTTGGGCATTAGAGTCAAATCTCGGCAGCCCCCAACAGGCACGGGATAGGCTGCTCTCCCAGCGTGCGGCAGCTGTGGGCGCGCCAGCAAGGCTACGGGCACCCATCGCGTGCCAGCCCCCTCGTCCCTGCCCCTCGACATGGTGCCCAGCGAGCGAGCCATGGGAGCCGCGTCGCATGGACCCTTGGCTCGGGAGGCATGCCTCGGCAGTCCCGAGCAGGCACGGCATGTGCTGCTTGCCCAGCTTGCAGCAGCTGTGAGCGTGACAGCAAGGCTACGGGCACACCTCGCGAGCCAGCCCCCTCGTCCCTGCCCCTCCACTTACTGGCAAGTAAGCAAGGCAGGGGGGCTGCATCACACGGATCCCGGGCATGAGAGTCATGCCACGGCAGCCCCCACCAGGCAAGGCATGGGCTGCTTTCCCAGCGTGCGGCAGCGGTTGGCGCGCCAGCCAGGCCACGGGCGCCCATCGCGAGCAAGCCCCATCGTTCCTGCCCCTCGACTTACTGCCCAGCGAGCGAGCCAGGGCAGCCGCATCGCATGGACCTTTCACATGGGAGGCACATGTATTCAGCACCCAGCAGGCACGGCATGGGCCAAGTGCCCAGTGTGCAGCAGCGGTGGGCATGCCAGCCAGCAGCAGGCGCCCAACGGGAGCCAGCCCCATCGTCCCTGTCCCTCGACATAGTGCCCAGCGAGCGAACCAGGGGAGCCGCGTCGCACGGACCCTGGGCATGGGAGGCATGCCTCAGCAGCCCCCATCAGGCATGGCATGGGCCAAGTGCCCAACGTGCAGCAGCGGTGGGTGCGCCAGCCTGGCCAGTGGCGCCCATAGCGATCCAACCCCCTTGACCCCGACCGTCGACGTAGTGCCCAGCGAGCGAGCCATGGGAGCAGCGATGCTTGGACACTGGGCACAGGAGGCATGCCTCGGCAGCCCCCAGCAGGCACGGCATGGGCTGCTTGCCCAGCGTGCGGCAGCTGTGGGCACACCAGCAAGGCCACAGGTGCCCATCGTGTGCCAGCCCCCTCGTATCTGGCCCTCGACATGATGCCCAGCTAGCGAGCCAGGGGAGCCGCATGGCACGGACACTGGGCATGGTAGGCATGCCTCGGCAGCCTCCAGCAGGCATGGCATGGGCTGCTTGCCCAGCGTGTGGCAGCTGTGGGCGCGCCAGCCAGGCCACGGGCGCCCATCGCAAACCAGCCCCCTCGTCCCTGCCCCTCCACTTACTTCCCAGCGAGCGGGCCAGAGGAGCCACATCACACGGACCCTAGGCATGGGAGGCATGACCTGGCAGCCCCCAGCAGGCACGGCATGGGCTACTTCCCTTGCGTGCGGCAGCGGTGGCACACCAGCAAGGCCACTGGTGCCCATTGCATGCCAGCCCCCTCGTCCCTGCCCCTCGACATGGTGCCCAGCGAGCGAGCCAGGGGAGCTGCACCGCATGGACACTGGGCATAGGAGGCATGCCTCGGCAGCCCTCAGCAGGCACGACATGGTCTGCTTGCCCAGCGTGTGGCCGCTGTGGGCGCACCAGCCAGGCTACGGGCGCCCATCGCGAGCCAGCCCCCTCGTCCCTGCCCCTCGTCATGGTGCCCAGCGATCGAGCCAGGGGAGCCGCATCGCATGGACCCTGGGCATGGGAGGCATGCCTCGACAGTGCCCAGCAAGCACGGCATGGGCCAAGAGCCCAACGTGTGGCAGCTGTGGGCGCGCCAGCCTGGCCAGTGGCACCCATCGTGAGCCAGCCCCCTCGTCCCCGGCACTCAACGTAGTGCCCAGCGAGCGAGACATGGGAGCCGCGTCGCATGGACCCTGGGCATGGGAGGCATGCCTCAGCAGCCCCCAGCAGGCACAGCAAAGGCCAAATGCCCACCATCCAGCAGCGGTGGGCGCGCCAGCCAGGCCACTGGCGCCCAACCCGAGCCAGCCTCCTCGTCCCCGACCCTCAACGAAGTGCCTAGCGAACTAGGCAGGGGAGCCGCGTTGCACAGACGGTGGGCACAGGAGGCATGCCTCGGCCGCCCCAGCAGGCACGGCGTGGGATGCTTGCCCAATGTGTGGCAGCTGTGGGCGCGGCAGCCAAGCCACGGGCGCCTATCGCGAGCCAGCCCCCTTGTCTCTGCCCTACCATTTACGGCCCCGCGAGCGAGCCAGGGGAGCCGCGTCGCACAGACACTGGGCACCCTCGGCAGCCCCCAGCAAGCACGGCATGGACCGCTTGCCCAGTGTGCGGCAGCTGCGGGCGCACCAGCCAGGCCACGGGTGCCCATCGTGAGCCAGCCCCCTTATCCCAGCCCCTTGACTTACTGGCCAGCGAGCGAGCCAGGGAAGCTGCATCGCATGGACTCTGGTCACGGAAGGCATGCCTCAGCAGCCCCCAGCAGGCACCGCATGGGCTGCTTGCCCAGCGTGCGGCAGCAGTGGGCACACCAGCAAGGCCACGGGCGCCCATCGCGTGCCAGCCCCTCGTCCCTGCCAACGACATGGTAGGATAGTTGCCTACTGTCAGACCCTTGAATCTGAGTACCAAGGTGTAGGCATGGCGAATCTTGCTCCATGCCCGGACCTACAAGTGTGGAGGACCACGCTAGCAAGGCAAAAACGCATGAGGTAGACATGAAAACAAATACGAAAGACTTCGTGAGAAATGAAGTTTCATACTTACAGTGGCGAGATTTGCTGGTGAGTTGGGAACGTTGTGGAGCGAGGGACGAAGCACACAAACCGACCCATAAGCCCGCTTAAGGGGGAAAGCGGCAAAGATGCCTAAAGCAAGCACCAGCACACGGTGGTGCGAATATGTCCAGTGATGGGAACACAGGGCAGAATCCGGGAACCCAGCTTGGCATGGATGGAAAGTCCAGTAAGCAAAGATATTCCACAAAGAAAGGATATGGCTATCGGCTAGAGAAGGGTCAAGGCGATAGAAGGATAAGAAAGACATGTCTATCCCGAAAGCGAAGGGAGATAAGGCTCGAAAAGAGTCCTGAACGAAAACCACCTCCTCAAGCCTATCCAAACTGGTCAAAAGCGAATAAGAAGGCTTAGAGAAGACTTCAAAGGAGATGAGATCCTTGACTAAAGGAGAGTCCCTGCGGGAGAAGGATGCTATCTAAACTTTGAAGATAAGCCTCAATGGGATAATAGATTTGTGATCAAGATTGGGTGGCCTATCCGAAAAACATAGGATAACCAAGAGAGAGTGTTTGAGTAGGACACTCCTCAACTAATATAAAAAGGGGGCTTGGGTTCAGTTGTAAATACATCGAGTAATACAAACTCAAGTTTGTGGGCAATTAGAGGCTTTGGGTACTCTTAGGGAGAGACCCTTCTTTTGTAAAGAGTTCCTTTATTGTCAATAAAGGTTGAGAAAGAGTTCTCGTAATACTGTCTCTTTACTTCGCTTCTGCATTATTGTCTCTTCTGCTTCGCTTGGCATAGGCTTAGAAAGTTGGGCTGGCTAGGTGGACGCACTTAGCGCCATCACACTAGGGTTGCACTGATCCCATAACAGACGGTGTGACAGTTTGGTATCAGAGCGCGGTTTCGATCACCACTTTCTCTCAAACTCGTGGTTGATCTTATCATTGCCAAGGCCCCATGCCAGGAGGCAGTGAGTCAATGCGAGAGCATGTCGCTCGGTTGGAAGAGATCGTTGGTGCACTGACGGAGGGATCAACATGCACGCTAGCTGAGTTGATGGAGACAATCGCCCAGCGACAATCCTCGATGGCAGAGGACATCGGAAACCTCAAAGAGACTGTGAGGAGCCTTGAGACCGAGATCAGGTTACTAAAAAGGGCTCCCCATACCCCTACGATAAGGGCAGACTCTACTATGGCTAAGCTGAAGGTGCCAGAACCAAAGCCATTCTCTGGAGAGAGGAACGCCAAGGAGTTAGAGAACTTCTTGTGGCATATGGAGCAGTACTTCAAAGCTACTAGAGTACACAAAAAAGCCTAGGTAATGATCACATCCATGTACTTATCTGGTGATGCTAAGTTGTGGTGGCACACCCGTATGCAGGATGACGCTATCATGAGAAGGCCTAGCATTGATTCGTTGGAGGCACTCAAAAGGGAATTGAAGGAGTAATTCCTGCCATGTAACACCTCGTTCATTGCTAAAGAACAACTGAAATGCCTGAAACAGATAGGTTCAGTGCGTGACTTCGTCAAGGAGTTCAGTTCACTGATGTTGGACATCAAGAACATGTCAGAGGAGGATATGTTGTTTAACTTCCCATTAGGCTTGCAGCCGTGGGCTCAAGTAGAACTGAAGCAGCAAGGTGTCTAAGATTTGCCCACAGCATTTTTCGTGGCGGATAGCTTGGTGGATTTCAAGTATGCGGGTGGTGCTTTCGAAAAGAAAGGTGAGAAACAAGGGAAGGCTGGAAAAGGGATGAAAAAGCCCAATGGCAAGGGCAAGAAAAAGAAGAATGCTGAGTCCAGCAAGCCTCGAGGCTCATCCCCTTTAAAAGGAAAAGGAAAGAGTGTGGACCAACGGGGTTGCTTCTTATGCAACGGGCCACATAGAGCACGCGACTGTCCTCGCAAGGAGAAGTTAGCGGCGCTCATGGCAGCAGAGGATTCCTTCGAGGAAAAGGAAAGGAATACCACAACTCGGGTGAATTCAATCCAGCTGCTGAATGCGATCACACCCAAGAACTTGCGAAAAGGGTTGATCTATGTCCCGGTGAAGGAAAACGGGAATGATGCAATGGCAATGTTGGATACGGGAGCTACCAACAATTTCATCGCGGAAAGAGAAGTAGGAAAGCTCGGGCTTAAGCTTTCTCCAGCCTCGGTCAAGTTCAAAGCAGTGAATGTTGAGGCGAAGGCAGTATGCAGAGCTGCCACTACGACCCTTGAGGTGGGCGAATGGAAAGGTACGTCCAACTTCATGATAACTCAGTTAGATGACTTTGATGTTATCTTGGGTCTAGAATTCTTCAGACAAGCCAAGGTGTCGATGATGCCCCACTTATGTGGAGTACTCGTGGCTGATGAGCAAGCCCCGAGCCTAATCAGAACAGAAGCAGCAAGAGAGCCTTCGTTAGATAAGAAATAGATTAGGTTGCAATCTGCAAAGCAACTAAAGTCTGGACTATGGAAGGGTGAAGTGACAATGGTGGCAGCACTATTTGAGGCAAAACTAGATCAGGTTGTAGAGGTGCCCGATAAGATCGCTGAAGAGTTGAGGGAATTCAGTGACATGATGCCACCGAAGCTCCCCAAGACATTGCCTCCAAGGAGAAATGTTGATCATATGATCAAGTTACTTCCGGGTGTTAGACCCCTTACTCAAGCACCATATCGAATGCCCCCGTCGGAACTAGTCGAATTACGGAAGCAACTAGACGAGCTATTGGAAGCGGGTTTCATTCAACCATCAAAGGCCCCTTATGGCACACGAGTGCTATTCCAGCGAAAACAAGATGGCTCGCTGAGGATATGCGTCGATTACTGAGAATTAAACAAGGTAACGGTAAAGAACAAATATCCGGTGCCAAACGTTGCAGACTTATTTGATCGGTTATCAAGGGCCAAGTACTTTACGAAGCTAGACTTACGGTCAGGATACTGGCAAGTCAGAATAGTTAAGGGGGACGATGCAAAAACTGCATGCGTCATAAGGTACAGCTCTTATGAGTTCATGGTGATGCCCTTCGGGCTAACCAACGCACCTGCTACCTTTTGCAATCTTATGAATGACGTATTGTTTAAGTTTTTGGACAAGTTTGTGGTAGTCTACTTGGATGACATTGTGGTTTATAGCGAGACCCTAGACGACCGCGCAAAGCCTTTACGGCAAGTATTGATGCGGCTGCGAGAGCACCAGCTGTACATCAAGAAGGAAAAATGCGAGTTTTGCAAGCAAGAAGTGTCATTCTTGGGACATTGGGTCGAGAACGGACAGATACGGATGGATAAAAGGAAAGTAAAGGCCATCATGGAGTGGCCAGCCCAGTGAAAAGTTGCTGAATTGCGATCATTCTTTGGGCTCGCAAACTATTACAGACGGTTCATCAAAGGATATTCAAGAAAGAGCAACCCTTTGATGGACTTGCTAAAGAAAGATAGCCCGTGGGTGTGGATCGATGAATTCAACAAGGCTTTTGAGGGATTAAAACAGGCAGTAGCCTCGAAACTAGTACTGTCCCTACTGAACATTGAAGAGCCATTCGAGGTAGTCACAAATACTTCTGATCGAGCAATCGAGGGTGTGTTAGTGCAGAATGGCCATCCTGTGGCATTCGAGAGTCAAAAACTCAAGGATGCAGAGTAGTGTTATTCGACTCATGAAAAGGAGATGACAGTTGTTGTCCATTGCCTAGGGACATGGCGGCATTACTTGCTTGGGATGAAATTTAAGGTAATTACTGACAATGTCGCTAATACCTATTTTTGCTCACAGAAAAATCTATCTCCGAAACAAGCAAGATGGCAAGAGCTTATGGTGGAGTTTGATTTTGTGTGGGAACATAAACCAGGCAAACAAAACATTGTTGCTGATGCACTAAGCCGTGTAGATGTGCAAACTTATGTGGCTGCTCTGACAGGTTTCCAGAGCGACTTACTTGAGCAAATAAGATTAGTAGCTGGGAAAGATAACGAATATGCCCGACTCATAGAGGAGGTGAGCAAAGGCTTGATCCGAAGATATTAAATCGAGGATGGGTTGCTATATGCTCGAGGAGACAGACTGTTTATGCCTAAGTCTAGAGGACTTCGAAAATAGTTGCTGAGGGAAACCCATGACCCGTTATGGGCAGGTCATCCGGGCATCGAGAGGATGCTCGTGCTACTGACAAGAGCCTATTATTGACCCAAGTTGATGGAAGATGTGGAGGCCTATGTTTGCACATGCTTAGTGTGTCAACAGGACAAAATGGATAGAAGGAGGGAGGCGGGTTTGCTCTAACCCTTGCCCATTCCGAAACACCCATGGGAGTCGGTGTCGATGGATTTCATTGTGGGCTTCCCAAAGGTAAGGGGATTATCTGCTATAATGGTGATTGTTGATAGGTTCTCAAAGTATGCTATCTTTGTTCCTGTTCCTTGAGCGTGCCTAGCTGATACGGCCGTTGAGATGTTTTCCAAATATGTTGTTAAGTTGTTTGGGTTGCTGAAAGAAATTGTGAGTGATAGAGATGCTAGATTCATGGGAAGATTCTAGATTGTGTTGCTAAACATGATGGGAATAGAACTCAAATTCTCCAAGCAAACCATCCATAGACAGACGATCAAACGGAGAAGGTAAATAGCTTACTGAAGGAGTATTTGCGGCACTACGTGACTGCAAGCCGAAGAGACTGGCTTGAATTGTTGGATGTAGCACAGTTTTGCTACAATATCCATCGCTCGTCATCGACAGGTCTAAGTTCCACAGAGGTAGCTTTCAGGTAACAACCAACGACGCCCCATGAGATAGCC
Source organism: Moringa oleifera (assembly GCA_021397835.1). Classification (NCBI taxonomy): domain Eukaryota; kingdom Viridiplantae; phylum Streptophyta; class Magnoliopsida; order Brassicales; family Moringaceae; genus Moringa; species Moringa oleifera. The sequence continues at coordinate 1,061,795 of JAJFZO010000263.1, forward strand.
AAGCATAGGAGCCAAGGGAGATGCTAGCAGCCTATCACTATGCTCGGGACAAGCAAGAGTTGATTGACCAAGCGAGGGATAGCCCTTTTAAGGTACAGAGGCGTATGAAGAAACATGCTGACAAAAAGAGACGTGATGCTGAGTTCCAAGTTAGGGACAAGGTCTCACTGAAGCTGACACCTCAAATTTGGAAGAAAATCATGAAGAAGGGAGTTCATTGAGGTCTTATCCCAAGGTATGATGGACCATTTGAGATTGAGAAAAAAGTTGGAGCAGTAGCTTACAGGTTGAAGCTACCACAACATCTAAAGATGCACCCAACATTCCACGTGAGCTTCCTTAAAGAGTTTCAAGAAGATGCCGATCGTAGACGTAAGCAGGCTAAGCGTGCATCGCCGGTAACTCGAGTTCAATTTGACAAGGAAATAAAGAAAATCCTTGATCGTCGAACAAAGGGCTATAGTAAGATGAATCGGAGGACATACTACTTAGTCCAGTGGAAAGGCACCAGTGACATGGATGCTAGTTGGGAAAAAAATACCACATTGTGGCAATTCAAGGACATGATGAGGGTGTTTCACAACACTAAGCCGACGAGGGGGTCGGGCTCTTCTGGTGGGGTGGTTTGTTAGACCCTTGAATCTAAGTACCAAGGCATAGGCATGGTGAGTTTTGCTCCATGCACGGACCTACAAGTGTGGAGAACCATGCTAGCAAGGCAAAAACACATGAGTTAGATATGAAAACGAATGCGGGAGACTTGGTGACAAATCGAGTTTCATACTTATAGTGGCAAGATTCGCTGATGAGTTGGGAACGTTGTGGAACGAGGGATGAAGCACACAAATAGACCCATAAGCCCGTTTAAGGGGGAAGCGGCAGAGATTCCTCAAGCAAGCACCAACACATGGTGGTGCGAATGTGTCCAGTGATGGGAACACAGGGCAGAATCCGAGAACCTAACTTGGCATGGATGGAAAGTCCAGTAAGCGAAGATATTCCATAAAGAAAAGGATATGGCTATTGGCAAGAGGAGGATCAAGGCGATAGAAGGATAAGAAAGAGATGTCTATCTTGAAAGCCAAGGGAGATAAGGCTCTGAATGGAAACCACCTCCTCAAGCCTATCCAAATTGGTTGAAAGCGGATAAGAAGGCTTGGAGAAAACTTCAAAGGAGATGAGATGCTTGACTCAAGGAGAGTCCTTGCGGGAGAAGGATGTTATCTAAACTTTGAAGATAAACCACAATGAGATAAAGATTTGTGATCAAGATTAGGTGGCCTATCTGAAAAATGTGGGATAACTAAGTAGGAGTGTTTGAGTAGGACACTCCTCAACTAGTATAAAAAAAAGGCTTGGGTTCAATTGTAAACATATCGAGTATTACAAACTCAAGTGTGTGGGTAGCTAGAGGCTTTGGGTGCTCTTAGAGAGAGACCCTTCTTTTGTAAAGAGTTCCTTTATTTTCAATAAAGGTTGAGAAAGAGTTCTCATAATACCGTCATCTTACTTTGCGTTTTGCATTGTTGACTCTTGTTCTTCTTTTGGCACGAGCTTAGAAAGTTGGGCTGGTTAGGTGGACGCATCTAGCGCCATCACACTAGAGTTGCGCTAATCCCGTAACTGACGGTGTGACACCTACAATGGTGGCGATGGGTTCGATTTCGGAGAGGGAGCCTGAGAAACGGCTACCACATCCAAGGAAGGCAGCAGGCATGCAAATTACCCAATCCTAACACGGGGAGGTAGTGACAATAAATAACAATATCGGGCTCTTCGAGTCTGGTAATTGGAATGAGAATAATCTAAATCTCTTAATGAGGATCCATTAGAGGGCAAGACTGGTGCTAGTAGCTGTGGTAATTTCAGCTCCAATAGCATATATTTAAGTTGTTGCAGTTAAAATGCTCGTAGTTAGACATTGGGATGGGTCGGTTGGTCTGCTTATGGTGTGCACCGATTGGCTCGTCCCTACTGTCGACGATGCGTTCCTAGCCTTAATTAGTCGGGTCATGCCTCTGATGCTGTTACTTTAGAGAAATTAGAGTGCTCAAAGCGACCCTGCGCTCTGAATACATTAGCATGGGATAACATCATAGGATTTTGATCCTATTCTATTGGCCTTTGAGATCGAAGTAATGATTAACAGGGACAGTCGGGGGCATCCGTATTTCATAGTCAGAGGTGAAATTCTTGGATTTATGAAAGACAAACAATTGCGAAAGCGTTTGCCAAGGATGTTTTCATTAATCAAGAATGAAAGTTAGGGGCTTGAAGACAATTAGATACCGTCCTAGTCTCAACCATAAACGATGCCAACCAGGGATCAACGGATGTTGCTTTTAGGACTCCGCTGGCACCTTATGAGAAATCAAAGTCTTTGGGTTCCGGGGGGAGTATGGTCACAAGGCTGAAACTTAAAAGAATTGACTGAAGGGCACCACCAGGAGTGGAGCCTACGGCTTAATTTTACTCAACACGGGGAAACTTACCAGGTCCAGACATAGTAAGGATTGACAGACTGAGAGCTCTTTCTTGATTTTATGGGTCATGGTGCATGGCCGTTCTTAGTTGGTGAAGCAATTTGTCTGGTTACTTCCATTAACGAACGAGACCTCAGCCTGCTAACTAGCTACGTGGAGGTGACCCTCTACGGCTGGCTTCTTAGAGGCATTATGGCCGCTGAAGCCAAGGAAGTTTGAGGCAATAACAGGTCGATGATGCCCTCAAATGTTCTGGGCTGCACACGCGTTACATTGATGTATTCAACGAGTTTATAGCCTTGGCCGAAAGGCCCAGGTAATCTTTGAAATTTCATTGTGATGGGGATAGATCATTGCAATTGTTGGTCTTCAACGAGGAATTCCTAGTAAGCATGAGTCATCATCTCCTCGTCGAATGAAAATGCACGCCCCAGTCGCCCTAATCTCGGTGCGCAGCTAGCAGTCATGTCATCCCTAAATGATGTCTCAAATGACTCTCGACAATGGATATCTCAGCTCTCGCATCGATGAAAAACGTAGCAAAATGCGATACTTAGTGTGAATTGCAGAATCCCGTGAACCATCGAGTCTTTGAATGCAAGTTGCGCCAAATGCCATTAGGTCAAGGGCACGTCTGCCTGGGTGTCAAGCACCATCGCCCTCGACCCCCCCGTCTTCCCTTCAGGGAGGGGAAGGACCATCGCGGGGTGGATGTTGGCCCATTACCCTAAAGCCATGTGTCGTTAGCCAAGCTCGCGCGGCAGAGGAGCCTCGCGGGCTGCCTTGAAGTGTGATTCCCACCGAGTGACTAGTAGAATCATTTATAGACAACTTAAATACGCGATGGGGTATTGTAAGTGGTAGAGTGGCCTCGCTTCCATGATCTACAAAGATTCAACCCTTTATCACTTCGATTCGTCCCTCCCCCCCCTTCCCGAACCCTCACAATAATTGTCTCATTCATTTCGACAATCGATGCCCCGAGGTCTGAAATCGTCCCTTAAGATAATGACCTGAAAAAGAAGTAAGTCCTTTGGGCTTGTAGAGAATGAGAAACACAAGGCAAAACACTTGGAAACATATTAGGAAGCATTGGGGAACCAAGTGTTACTCTAATAAAAAATATATATATCTAACAGAAACTTGTCCCTTGATGCTGTCCCTTGGTAAAGTACTACCCAGTGAGCAAGCCAGGGGAGTCGCATCACACGGACATTGGGCACGAGAGGCATGCCTCGGCAGCCCCAGCAGGCACGGGATAGGTTGCTTGCCCAGTGTGAGGTAGCGGTGGATGCACCAGCCAGGTCACTGGCGCCCATCGCGAGCCAGCCCCTTTGTCCCATCCTGTTGACAAGGTGCCCAGCGTGTGAGCCAAGGGTTCCACAGTAATCCCCAGCAGGCACGGTGCCAGCCTTGCCCGGCGTGCCCCACACGAGCCTGCCGCGAGCATGCTCTGAGGCTCGGCATGTGCTGTGGGCGTTGATTTCATCGGCAAGTTGGGCTTGGCCATGTCCCCTGGCTACGATGGACCCTAAGGGTAGCCATGGGATGGCCGGAGGTGCACTGGACAGGGCAGCTAGCATGCACCCTGGGCCAGGCAGAGGCACAGTTGCCCTAGCCTGCTGACCGCAATGCCCACTTACGAAATTGGTGTGAGTTGACAGTCTTTTCATAACGAAATTTGTCCCAAAATGCCCACTTACAAAATTGGGATCATTTCGACTCACAGGCTATTTTTTATGATTTTTTCAATTTTTGGCTGTAGAAAATTCATTAAAAAAAAATTTAGTGCCCAAAAAATTTTGAAATTTTTTGTAGTGGTAGATATGATTATTCTCCATTTATATACAAAATTTTAGCTCAAAATTCCTGGTAAATATTTTTTTGGAGCCATTATGACAGCTCAAACATATTGATGTTTCCTCTTGTCGGGAGTGAAATTTCACTTAAGACTCTTTAGGGGGAAGGTGGTCACCTACTTTGCTAGGTGCCAATGGGCCATACGTGCTCCCCCTCAGCCCATCACACATGGGTAGGCGCTGTGCTTGGGGAACCCAGTGCGCATGGAATGGGTAGGACGGCTTGCCGCCTTGCCCATCTAGCCGGTGGTGCGTGGCTACGGCGGCCACCACCGCTAGCAAACAGGCAACCGATTACATCGGTCGAAGAGTGTAGGATGCCCAATCAGTAGCTAACGAAGTGGGCAAAATGTGGGAAATGAAATCTGCTAAACTGTGGGCAACAAAATGAGAAAATTCATGGGATAATAAGTTGGGATGTGGCTAGGCAAGCTCGATGGTGTGAGTGGCGAAGCTAACGATGATGCATGCTACACGAGGGCCAAATCACTAGGGAGATTTTAAGCATGCGGAGTGCTTCATCGCAGGCCCTCGAGGTGACGGACGCGGGTTGGATCCCGACGCTCATGCTTGCCTAGGCAGACTCGTTGTGCAGCACGATCAACGACACGATAGTTGGCCGTTAGCATCGAGCGAGCCATATGGCCAGCTTGGGCACCGCATGACACCCCTACTGCCAAGGCCTAATCGATGGGAAAAACGTGGGAAGTTTGAGGCACGCATGCTACACTGATGTATTCAACAAGTTTATAGCCTTGACCGATAGGTCCGGGTAATCTTTGAAATTTCATCGTGATAGGGATAGATCATTGCAATTGTTGGTCTTCAATGAGGAATTCTTAGTAAGCGCGAGTCATCAGCTCACGTTGATTACATCCCTGCCCTCTGTACACACCGCCTGTCACTTTTACCGATTGAATGGCCTGGTGAAGTGTTCAGATTGCAGCGACTTGGGCGGTTCACTGCTCACGATATCGCGAGAAGTCCACTGAGCCTTATAACTTAGAGGAAGGAGAAGTCGTAACAAGGTTTTTATAGGTGAACCTGCGGAAGGATCATTGGCGAAAATTCGCTCAACAAAACGACCTACGAACACATTGTGAACACACCGGCGGGGCGATGGGCTCTCGAGCCCCTCATCCTGCCTCGCGTTACAAGGGTGCGCAGGCTCGCGCACAAGCCCCTCGTCGCGTGCAACAACAAAACCCACAGCACGGGATGCACCAAGGAACTCGAATGAAAAAGTACACCCCAGTCACCCCGATCTCGGGGCGTAGCTGACGGTCGTGTCGTCCCTAAACAATCTCAAAAATGACTCTCGATAACATATATCTCAGCTCTCGCATCAATGAAGAATGTAACAAAATGCGATACTTGGTGTGAATTGCAAAATCCAGTGAACCATCGAGTCTTTGAACACAAGTTGCGCCCGAAGCCATTAGGCCGAGGGCACGTCTGCTTGAGTGTCAAGCACCGTCACCCCTGCCCCCCCCCCCTCCATCCCTTCTGAGAGGGAAGGGACCATCACGGGGCAGATGTTGGCCTCCCGTGCACCTTTAGCTCATGGTTGGCCTAAAAAAGATCCTCGAGCGACGTCGTATCATGGCTTAGCGGTGGTAGAGAAGGCCTCGTACTTCCTCGTGCGCATGTTGCTCACTCGCGGCTCACGGAGCTAATGATCGGTCGATCGAGATTCCATCCCAGGTCAGGCGGGACCACCCACTGAGTTTAAGCATATCAATAAGCAAAGGAAAAGAAACTAACAAGGATTCCCCTAGTAACAGCGAGCGAACCGAGAAAAGCCCAGCTTGAAAATCGTGTGCCCTTGCTACCCAAATTGTAGTTTGGAAAAGCATCCTCAGTGATGGACTGGGGCCCAATTCCCCTGCAAAGGGGCGTCGAAGAAGGTGAGAGCCCCGTCTCGCTCAGACCCTGTCGCACCACGAGGCATTGTCGACGAGTCGGGTTATTTTAGAATGTAGCCCCAATAGGGTGGAAAATTCCATCCAAGGCTAAATATGGGCAAGAGACCGATAACAAACAAGTACCACGAGGGAAAAATGAAAAGAACTTTGAAAAAAAGAGTCAAAGAGTGCTTGAAATTATTAGGAGGGAAACGGATGGGGGCCAACGATGCAGCTCGGTCGAATGTGGAACGACCACGAGCCGGTTCGTCGATCTACTCGAGGTGTGGACCGATGCAGATCATGACGACGACCCAAGCCCGAGCCTTTGATACGCTTGCGGAGACGTTGTCTTCGAGATCGTGGCTGGCAGCACGCGCCATCGTAGGGCTGCTTCAGCACCTGCGCGCTTCTGACGTCGATCAGTAGGCTCCCCATTTGAACAGTCTTGAAACATGCACCAAGAAGTTTGACATGCATGTGAGTCAATGAGCAAGTAAACCGATAAGGCAGAAGGAAGCTGATTGGCGGGATCCCTCGTGGGTGCACCACCGACCGACCTCGATCTTTTGAGAAGGGTTCAAGTGCGAGCATGCCTATCGGGACCCGAAAGATGGTGAACTATGCCTGAGTGGAGCGAAGCTAGAGGAAACTCTAGTGGAGACCCGCAGCGATACTGACATGCAAATCATTCATCTGACTTAGGTGTAGGGGTAAAAGACTAATTGAACCGTCTAGTGGCTGGTTCCCTCCAAAGTTTCCCTCAAGATAGCTAGAGCTCAGATGCGAGTTCTATCGGGTAAAGCCAATGATTAAAGTTATCGAGGGCGCAATGCCCTCGACCTATTCTCAAACTTTAAATAAGTAGTACAGGGCGACTGCTTCGTTGAGCCCTCAATGGAATCGAGAGCTCCAAGTGGGCCATTTTTGGTAAGGAAAACTGACGATGCAGGATGAACTGGAAGCTGGTTACGGTGCCCAACTACACATTAACCTAGAACCCACAAAGGGTGTTGGTTGATAGAGACAGCAGGACGGTGGCCATGGAAGTTGAAATATGCTAAAGAATGTGTAATAACTCACTTGCTAAATCAACTAGCCTTGAAAATGGATGGCGCTGAAGCACGCAACCTATACCCAGCCTTTGGGGCAAGGGCCAAGCCCCAATGAGTAAGAGGGCATGGTGGTCGTCGTAAAACTAAGGGCGTGAGCTCGAATGGAGCAACCATCGGTGCTGATTTTGGTGGTAGTAGCAAATATTCAAAGGAAAACTTTGAAGGTCGAAGAAGGGAAATGTTCCATGTGAAGGGTAGTTGCACATGGGTTAGTTGATCTTAAGAGATGGGGGAAGCTCGTCGAATAGTGCCTCGGCGTGAGCTTTGAAAGAGAATCTGGTTAAAATTTTTGAACCGGGATATGGCGGTTGATGGTAACGTTAAGGAGTCTGAAGACATCGACGGGGACCCTAGAAAGAGTTATCTTTTCTATTTAACAGCTTGCCCCCACTGGAAACGGCTCAGCTGAAGGTAGGGTCCAGCTGCTGGAAGAGCATCGCACGTCGCGTGGTGTTCGATGGGCTCCCGACAGCCCTTGAAAATTTGAAGGACCAAGTGCCTCCTACACCCTGTCATACTCATACCACATCAGGTCTCCAAGGTGAACAGCCTCTAGTCGATGGAATAATGTAGGCAAGGGAAATCGGTAAAATGGATCCGTAACCTCGAGAAAAGGATTGGCTTTGAGGGCTGGGCACGAGGGTCCCAGTCTCGAACCCGTCGACTGTCGGTGGACTGCTCGAGCTGCTCCCACAGCGAGAGCGGGTTACCGCGTGTTGGCTGGGTGACGGATTGGGAACGGTTCCTTCGGGGGCCTTCCTCAAGCGTCCAATAACCAACTCAGAACTGGTATGGATAAGGGGAATCCGACTGTTTAATTAAAACAAATCATTCCGATGGTCCCT
>JAJFZO010000263.1:1075000-1092500 GCA_021397835.1 Moringa oleifera
TAGTGCCTCGGCGAGAGCATCGAAAGGGGATCCGGTTAAAATTTTAGAATCGGGACGTGGCGGCTAAAAGTAACATTAGGGAGTCTGGAGACATCGATAGGGGCCTCAAAAAGAGTTATCTTTTTTGTATAACAGCCTGCCCACCCTAGAAACGGTTCAGCCGGGGGTACGGTCCAGCAGTTGGAAGAGCACCGCATATCGCATTGTGTCCGGTGCGCCCCCGGCGGCCCTTGAAAATTTAGAGGACCGAGTGCCTCCCAGACCCGATCGTACTTATAACCACGTCAGGTCTCCAAGGTGAACAGCCTCTGGTCGATGGAACAATGTAAGCAAGGGAAGTCGGCAAAATGGATCCGAAACCTCGAGAAAAGGATTGGCTCTGAGGGCTAGGCATGGGGGTCACAGTCTCAAACCCATCGGCAGTCGATGGACTACTCGAGCTACTCCCACGGTGAAAGCTGGTCACCGCGTGCCGACCGGGGGACGAATTGGGAACGGTTCCTTCGAGAGCGTTCCCCGGGCATCGAATAACCAACTCAGAACTAGTATGAATAAGGGGAATCCGATTGTTTAATTAAAACAAAGCATTGAAATGGTCCCTGCAGATGCTAACGCAATGTGATTTCTACCCAGTGCTTTGAATGTCAAAGTGAAGAAATTCAACCAAGCGCGGGTAAACAGTGGGAATAACTATGACTCTCCTAAGGTAGCCAAATGACTCGTCATCTAATTAGTGATGTGCATGAATGGATTAACGAGATTCCCACTGTCCCTGTCTATTATCCAGCGAAACCACAGCCAATAGAACGGGCTTGGCAAAATCAGCGGGGAAAGAAGACCCTGATGAGCTTGACTCTAGTTCGATATTGTGGAATGACTTGAGAGGTGTAGGACAACTGGGAGCCGAAAATGGCGAAAGTGAAATACCACTACTTTTAACGTTATTTTACTTATTCCTTGAATTGGAGGCAGGGTGTCGCCCCTCTTTTTGGACCCAAGGTTGGCTTTGGCCGGTCGATCAGGACGGAAGACATTGTCAGGTGGAGAGTTTGGCTGGGGCGGCACATCTGTTAAAAGATAACGCAATAGTCCTAAGATGAGCTCAAGGAGAACAGAAATCTCCTATGGAACAAAAGGATAAAAGTTTGTTTGATTCTGATTTCTAGTACGAATACAAACTGTAAAAGCGTGGCCTATCGATCCTTTAGACCTTCGAAATTTGAAGCTAGAGGTGTCAAAAAAGTTACCACAGGGATAACTGGCTTGTGGCAGCCAAGCGTTCATAATGACGTTGCTTTTTGATCCTTCGATGTCGTCTCTTCCTATCATTGTGAAGCAGAATTCACCAAGTGTTGGATTGTTCACCCACCAATAGGGAACGCGAGCTGTGTTTAGACCGTCGTGAGATAGGTTAGTTTTACCCTATTGATGCCCGCGTCATGATGGTAATTCAACCTAGTATGAGAGGAACCGTTGATTTGCATAATTGGTCATCGTGCTTGGTTGAAAAGCTAGTGGCGCGAAGCTACTATGCACTTGATTATGACTGAATGCCTCTAAGTCAGAATCCAGGCTAGAAGCGATGCATGCCCCCGTCGCCCGATTACCGACCTTCAGTAGGTGCCCCTCGACCTCCAAAGGTACATGTTGTTGGCCAAGCCCGTGCGACGGAGGAGCCTCGCGGGCTGCCTTGAAGTGTGATTCCCACCGAGCGACGGGTAGAATCATTTGCAGATGACATAAATATTCAACAAGGTATTGTAAGTGGCAAAGTCGCCTTGCTGCCATGATCCACTGAGATTCAGCCCTTTGTGGCTTTGATTCGTCCCTCCCCCACCCCCCCTCCCAAACCGCCACAATAATTGTGCCTCTCTTTTTGATAATCAATGCCCCGAGGTCTGAAATGTCCCTCAAGATAATGACCTGGAAAAAGAAGCAAGTCCTTTGGGCTTGCAGAGAATGAGAAACACAAGGGAAAAACACTTGGAAACATATCGGGAAGCATTGGGGAACCAAGTGTTACTCTAATAAAAAATATATATATCTAACAGAAACTTATCCCTCGATGCTGTCCCTCGGTAAAGTAAGACCCAATGAGCGAGCCAGGGGAGCAGCGTCACATGAACAGTGGGCAAGGAAGGCATGCCTCGGCAGCCCCCAGCAGGCACGGCATGGGCCAAGTGCCCAGCGTGCAGAAGCGAAGGGCGCGCGGGCCAGGCCACGGCGCCCATCGCGAGCCAGCCCCCTCGTCCCTACCCCTCGACATGGTACCCAGCGAGCGAGCCAAGGAAGCCACGTCGCATGGACCCTGGGCATGGGAAGCATGCCTCGGCAGCCCATCGCATAAGAGCCCCCCCGTCCCTGACCCTCGACATGGTGCCCAAGGAGCGCGCCAGGGGACCCGCGTCGCATGAACACTGGGCATGGCATGCATGCCTAGGCAGGCCCCAGCAGGCACGGCAGCGGTGGGTGTGCCACCCAGGCCACGGGCGCCCATCGCGAGCCCGCCACCTCGTCCCTGCCCCTCGACATGGTACCCAGTGAGCGATCCAGGGGAGCTGCGTCGCAAGGGCCCTGGGCATGGGAGGCATGCCTTCGCAGCCAACAGCAGGCACGGCATGGGCTGGTTGCCCAGCATGCGGCAGCGGTGGGCGCACTAGCAAGGCCACAAGTGCCCATCACGTGCCATCCCCCTCGTCCCTGCCCCTCCACTTACTGCCCAGCGAGCGAGCCAGGGGAGCTGCGTCGCATGGATACTGGGCACAGGAGGCATGCCTCAGCATCCCCCAGCAGGCACAGCATGGGCTGCCTGCCCAGCGTGCGGCAGCTGTCAATGCACCAGCCAGGCCATGGGCGCCAATCACTAGCCAGCCCCCTCATCCCTGCCCTGGACTTACTGCCCAGCGAGCAAGCCAGGGGAGCAGTGTTGCATGGACTCTGGGTACAGGAGCTAAGTCTCGGTCGCCCCCAGCATGCATGGCATGCGCTGCTAGCCCAGCGTGCGGCAGAAGTGGGCGCGCCAGCCAGGCCACGAGCGCATATCGCGAGCCAGCCCCCTCGTCCCTGCCCCTCGACTTACTGCCCAGCGAGCGAGCAAGGGGAGCCGCGTCACATGGACCCTGGCCACGGGAGCCTCAGTAGCCCCCAGCAGGCACAACATGGGCTGCTTGCCCATGGTGTGGCAGCGGTGGGCACACTAGCAAGGCCATGAGCACCCATCACGTGCCAGTCCCCTCGTCCCTGCTCCTTGACTTACTGCCCATCGAGCGAGCAAGGGGAACCGCGTCGCATGTACCCTAGCCATAAAAGGCATGCCTCAGCAGCCTCCAGCAGGCACGGCATGGGCTGCTTGCCCAGCGTGTGGCAGCGGTGGGCACACTAGCAAGGCCACAAGCGCCTATCGCGTGCCATCCCCCTCGTCCCTACCCCTCCACTTACTGCCCAACGAGTGAGCCAGGGGAGCCGTGTTGCACGGACACTGGGCACAGGAGGCATGCCTCAGCAGCCCCCAGCAGGCACAGCATGGGCTGCTTGCCCAGCATGCGGCAGCTGTTGGCGTGCCGGCCAGGCCATGGGTGCCCATCGCGACCCAGCCCCCTCGTCCCTGCCCCTCCACTTACTACCCAGCAAATGAGCCAGGGGAGCCGCGTTGCACGGAAACTGGGTACAGGAGGCATGCCTCGGCAGCCAACAGCAGGAACAGCATGGGTTCTTGCCAAGCGTGCGGCAGCTGTGGGCATGCCAGCCAGGCCACGGGCACCCATGGCAAACCAGCCCCCTTGTCCCTGCCCCTCCACGGGCACCCAGGGCATGCCTCGGCAGCCCCCCAGCAGGCACGGCGTGGGTCAAGTGCCCAGTGTGCGGCAGTGGTGTGCGTGCCAGCCAGGCCAGTGGAGCCCATCGCGAGCCTAGCCCCTCGTCTGTCCCTCGATATGGTGCCCAGCGAGCGAGCCAGGGGAGCCGTGTCGCACGGGCCCTGGGCACAGGAGGCATGCCTCGGCAGCCACCAAGTTGTGTGGCATTGGCTTCTTGCCCAGTGCGCGGGAGCAGTGGGTGCGCTTGCCAGGCCACGGGCACCTATTGGGAGCCGGCCCCCACGTCTCTCGCCCTCGACATAGTGCCCAGAGAGCGAGCTAGGGGAGCCACGTTGCACGAACCCTGGGCGCAGGAGGCAATCCTCGGTAGCCCCTAGCAGAGACGGCCTAGGTTTCGTGCCCAATGTACGGGAGCGGTAGGTGCCCTAGCCAGGCCATTGGCACCCATCGCGAGCCGGCCCCCTCGTCCCTGCCCCTCCACATAGTGCCCAGCGAGTGAGCCAGGGGAACCGCATCGCATGGACCCTGTGCACTAGAGGCATGCCTTGGCAGCCACCAGGTTGCACAGCATGGGCTTCTTGCCCAGCGTGCGGGAGCGGTGGGCGCGCTTGCAAGGCGATGGGCTCCCATCGTCAGCCGGCCTCCTCTTCCCTGCCCCTCAACATAGTGCCTAGCGAGCTAGCCAGGGGAACCGCGTCGCACAGACCCTAGCACAGGAGGAACGCCTTGGCAGCCACAAGGTTGCATGGCATGGGCTTCTTACCCAGCGTGCGGGAGCGGTGGGCGCGCTTGCCAGGCCACGAGCTCCCATCGGGAGCCAGCCCTCACATCCCTGCCCCTCGACATAGTGCCCAACGATCGAGCTAGGGGAGTCGTGTCACATAGACTCTGGGCACGGGAGGCACGCCTCGGCATCCACCAAGTTGCATGGCATGGGCTCCTTGCCTAGTGTGCATGAGCGGTGGGCGCGCCTGCCAGGTAATGGGTGCCCATCGTGAGCCGGCCTCTTCGTCCCTGCCCCTCGACATAGTGCCCAGCGAGCGAGCCATGGGAGCCGCATCGCAATGACCCTAGCACGGGAGGCACGCCTTGGCAGTTATAAGGTTGCACGGCCTGGGTTCTTGCCCAGTATACGGGAGCAGTGGGCACACCAGCCAGTCCACGGGCACCCATCGTGAGCCAGCCCCTCGTTCTTGCCCCTTCACATAGTGCCCAACGAGTGAGCAAGGGGAGCCGCGTCGCACCGACCCTGGGCACGAGAGGGAATCCTCGACTGCCCCAAGCTAGCCTAGCCTGGCCACTAGCACCCATCGTGAGCCGGCCCTGTCGTCCCTGCCCCTCAACATAGTGCCCAACAAGCGAGCCAGGGGAGCCATGTCGCACAGACCCTGGGCATGGGAGGCACGCCTCGGCAGCCATAAGGTTGTGCGGCATCGACTTCTTGCCCAGCGCGTGGGAGCGGTGGGCGCGCTAGCCAGGCCACGGGTGCTCATGGCGAGCCGGCCACTTGTCCCTGCCCCTCGACAAAGTGCCTAGCGTGCAAGCCAGTGGAGCTATGTCGCATGGACCCTAGGCACAAGGGGTACGGCTTGGCAGCCACCAGGTTAAACGGCATGGACTTCTCACCCAGACTGCGGGAGCGGTGGGCGAGCTTGCCAAGCCTCGGGATCCCATCGTGAGTCGGACCCTCGTCCCTGCCCCTCGACATAGTGCCCAATGAGGGAGCCACGAGAGCCGCATCGCATAAACACTGGGCACGGGAGGCACACCTCGGCAGCCACGAGGTTGCACGGCATGGGCTTCTTGCCTAGCGTGCTAGAGCGGTGGGCGCGCCATCTAGGCCATGGGCGCCCATCGCGTTCCGGCCCACTTGTCCCTGCTGCTCGACATAGTGCCCAGCAGACGAGCCAGGGGAGCCACGTCTTACGAATCTTGGGCACGGGAGGCACCCCTCGGCAGCCACCAGGTTGCACAGCATGGGCTTTTTGCTCAGCGTGCAAGAGCAGTGTGCGCGTTTGCCAAGCGACGGGCTCCCACCGTGAGCCAGCCCCCTCGTCCCTGGCTCTCGACATAGTGCCGAGCGAGTGAGCAAGGGGAGCCGCGTTGCACGGACCCTGGGCATGGGAGGCACGCCTCGACAGCCACTAGGTTGCGTGGCATGGGCTTCTTGCCCAACGAGCGAGCCAGGGAACCCGCGTCGCATTGACCCTCGGCATGAGAGGCACTCCTTTGCAGCCACCAGGTTGCACGATATTGCCTTCTTGGCCCGCGTGTCAGCACGGTGGGCGTGCTTGCAAGGCCCCAGGCTCCCACCGTGAGTCGGCCCCCTCGTCCCTGCCCCTCGACATAGTGCCCAATGAGCGAGCCAGGGGAGCCGCGTCGCACAGACCCTGGGCATGGGAGGCAAGCAACGGCAGCCCCCAGCAGCCACGGCATGGCCTTGTTACCCAGCGTACGGGAGTGCTAGACACGCTAGCCAGGCCACTAGCACCCATCGTGAGCCGGTGCCCTCGTCCTTGCCCCTCAACATAGTGCCTAGCGAGCGAGCCAGGGGAGCCGCGTCCCACGGGCCCTGGGCACAGGAGGCATGCCTCGGCAGCCACCAAGTTGTGTAGCATGGGCTTCTTGCCCAGCGTGCGGGAGCGGTGGGCGTGCTCGCCAGGCCACGGGCACCTATTGGGAGCCGGCCCCCACGTCCCCTGCCCTCGACATAGTTCCCAGAGAGTGAGCTAGGGGAGCCACGTCGCACGGACCCTGGGCGCGGGAGGCAAGCCTCGGTAGCCCTCAGCAGACACGGCCTGGGTTTCTTGTCCAGAGTATGGGAGCGGTAGGTGCCCTAGCCAGGCCACTGGCACCCATCGCAAGCTGACCCCCTCGTCCCTGCCCCTCCACATAGTGCCCAGCGAGCGAGCCAGGGGAGCCGCATCGCATGGACCCTGGGCACTAGAGGCATGCCTTGGCAGCCACCAGGTTGCACAGCATGCGCTTCTTGCCCAGTGCGTGGGAGTGGTGGGCGCGATAGCTTGGCCATCGGTGCTCATGGCTATCCGGCCACTTGTCCCTGCCCCTCGACAAAGTGCCCAACGCGCGAGCCAGTGGAGCTGCATCGCACGGACCCTGGGCACAAGAAGTACGGCTTGGAATCCATCGGGTTGCACGGCATGGGCTTCTCACCCAGAGTGCGAGAGCGGTGGGTGAGCTTGCCAAGCCCAGGGATCCCATCGTGAGTCGGCCCCTCGTCCCTGCCCCTCGACATAGTGCCCAATAAGGAAGCCACGAGAGCTGTGTCGCACAGACACTGGGCACGGGAGGCACAACTCGGCAGGCACGAGGTTGCACAGCATGGGCTTCTTGCCTAGCGTGCTAGAGCGGTGGGAGCGCCGTCCAGGTCATGGGCGCCCATCGCGATCCGGCCCCCTCGTCCCTGTCGCTCGACATAGTGCCCAGCGGACGAGCCAGGGGAGCTGCGTCGCACGAATCCTGGGCAAGGGAGGCACCCCTCGGTAGGCACAAAGTTGCATAGCATGGGCTTCTTGCCCAGTGTGCGGGAGCGGTGTGCGCATTTGCCAAGCAATGGGCTCCCATCGTGAGCCAGCCAACTCGTCCCTAGCTCTCGACATAGTGCCGAGCGAGTGAGCCAGGGGAGCTACGTCACACAGACCTTGGCCATGAGAGGCACGCCTCGACAGCTACTAGGCTGTGTGGCATGGGCTTCTTGCCCAGCGAGCGAGCCAGGGAACCCACGTGTCACCGACACTGGGCACGAGAGGCATGCTTTGCAAGCCACCAGGTTGCACGACATTGGCTTCTTGGTCAGCATGCCGGCGCGGTGGGCGCGCTTGCCAGGCCCCGGGCTCCCATCGTGAGTTGGCCCCTCGTCCCTGCCCCTCGACATAGTGCCCAATGAGAGAGCTAGGGGAGCCGCGTCGCACAGACCCTAGGCATGGGAGGCAAGCCATGGCAGCCCCCAGAAGCCATGGCGTGGGCTTGTTACCCAGTGTACGGGAGCGGTGGGCGCGCTAGCCAGGCCACTAGCACCCATCGTGAGCCGGCCCCCTCGTCCTTGCCCCTCAACATAGTGCCCAGTGAGCGAGTTAGTGGAGCCGTGTCGCACGGGCCTTGGGCATAGAAGGCATGTCTCGGCAGCCACCAAGTTGTGTGCCATAGGGTTCTTGCCCAGCGCGCGGGAGCAGTGGGCGCACTTGCCAGGCCGCGGGCACCTATTGGGAGCCGGCCCCCACGTCCCTAGCCCTCGACATAGTGCCCAGAGAGCGAGCTAGGGGAGCCACGTCGCATGGACCTTGGGCGCGGGAGGCAAGCCTCGATAGCCCCCAGCAGACACGGCTTGGGTTTCTTGCCCAGCGTACGGGAGCGGCAGGTGCCCTACCCAGGCCACTGGCACCCATCGCGAGCTGGCCCCCTCGTCCCTGCCCCTCCACATAGTGCCCATCGAGCGAGCCAGGGGAGCCGCATCGCATGGACCCTGGGCACTAGAGACACGCCTTGGCAGCCACCAGGTTGCATAGCATGGGCTTCTTGCCCAGCGTGCGGGAGCGGTGTGCACGTTTGCAAAGCAACGGGCTCCCATTGTGAGCCAGCCTCCTCGTCCCTGGCTCTCGACATAGTGCCGAGCGAGTGAGCCAGGGGAGCCGCATCACACGGACCTTGGGCATGGGAGGCATGCCTCGACAGCTACTAGGTTGTGTGGCATGGGCTTCTTGCCCAGCGAGCGAGCCAGGGAACCCGCGTGTCACCGACTCTGGGCACGAGAGGCATGCTTTGGAAGCCACCATTTTGCACGACATTGGCTTCTTGGTCAGCGTGCCGACACGGTGGGCGCGCTTGCCAAGCCCCAGGCTCCCATCGTGAGTTGGCCCCCTCGTCCCTGCCCCTCGACATAGTGCCCAATGAGCGAGCCAGGGGAGCCGCGTCGCACAAACCCTAGGCATGGGAGGCAAGCCACGGCAGCCCCCAGCAGCCACGGCGTGGGCTTGTTACCCAGCGTACGGGAGCGGTGGGCACGCTAGCTAGGCCACTGGTACCCATCGTGACCCGGCCCCCTCATCCTTACCCCTCAACATAGTGCCCAGCGAGCAAGCCAGTGGAGCCGTGTCCCACAGGCCCTGGGCATAGGAGGCATGTCTTGGCAGCCACCAAGTTGTGTGGCATGGGCTTCTTGCCCAGCGTGCGGGAGCAGTGGGCGCACTTGCCAGGCCGCGGGCACTTATTGGGAGCCGGCCCCTACGTCCCTAGCCCTCGATATAGTGCCTAGCGAGCGGACCAGGGGAACCGCGTCGCACGGACCCTGGCATAGGAGGAACGCTTTGGCAGCCACAAGGTTGCACGGCATGGGCTTCTTGCCCAGTGTGCAGGAATGGTGGGCGCACTAGCCAGGCCACTGGCACCCATCGTGAGCCGGCCCCCTCGTCCTTGCACCTCAACATAGTGCCCAGCGAGCGAGCCAGTGGAACCGTGTCGCACAGGCCCTGGGCACAAGAAGCATGTCTCGGCAGCCACCAAGTTGTGTGGCATGGGCTTCTTGCCTAGCGCACGAGAGTAGTGGGCGCACTTTCCAGGCCACGGGCACCTATTGAGAGTCGGCCCCCACATCCCTAGCCCTCGACATAGTGCCCAGAGAGCGAGCTAGGGGAGCAACATCGCATGGACCCTGGGCGCGGGAGGCAAGCCTCGGTAGCCCCCAACAGACACGGCCTGGGTTTCTTGCCTAGCGTACGGGAGCGGCAGGTGCCCTAGCAAGGCCATTGGCACCCATCGCGAGCTGGCCCCCTCGTCCCTGCCCCTCCACATAGTGCCCAGCGAGCGAGCCAGGGAAGCCGCATCGCATGGACCCTAGGCACTAGAGGCATGCCTTGGCAGCCACCAGGTTGCATAGCATTGGGTTCTTGCCCAGCGTGCGGGAGCGGTAGGCGCGCTTACAAGGCGATGGGCTCCAATTGTCAACCGGCCCCCTCTTCCCTGCCCCTCGACATAGTGCCTAGCGAGCGAGCCAAGGGAACCACGTCGCACGGACCCTGGCATAAGAGGAACGCTTTGGCAGCCACAAGGTTGCACGGCATGGGCTTCTTGCCCAGCGTGCGGGAGCGGTGGGCGCGCTAGCCAGGCCACTGGCATCCATCGTGAGCCGGCCCCCTCGTCCTTGCCCATCAACATAGTGCCCGGCGAGTGAGCCAGGGGAGCAGCGTCGCATGGACTCTGGGCACGGAAGGCACGCCTTGACAGCCACTAGATTTTGTGGCATGGGCTTCTTGCCCCGTGTTAGAGCGGTGGGCGCGCTAGCCAGGCCACAGACGCCTATCGCGAGCCAGCCCCTTGTCCTTGCCCTCGACATAGTGCCTAGTGTGCGAGCCAGGGGAGCCGCATCGCACGAACCCTGGGATCGAGAAGCATGCCTTGGCAGCCACCAGGTTCCATGGCATGGGCTTCTTCCCTAGCGTGCGGTAGCGGTCGACGCGCATGTTGGGTGACGGGCTCCTACCATGAGCCGGCCCCCTCGTCCCTGCCCCTCGACAAAGTGCCCAGCGAGCGAGCAAGGGGAGCCGCATCTCACGGACCTTGGGCACAAGAGACATGCCTCGGCAGCCACCAGGTTGTATGGCATGGTCTTTTTACCCAGCGTGCGGTAGCGGTGGGCGCGCTTGCCAAGTGACGGCCTCCCATCATGAGCCGGCCTCCTCATCCCTGCCACTAGACATAGTGCCCAGCAAGTAAGCCAGGGGAGGCGCATCACACCGACCCTGGGCACAGGACGTACACCTCGACAGCCACTAGGTTGCATGGCATGGGCTTCTTGCCAAGCGTACGAGAGTGGTGGGTACGCTAGCCAGGCCACGGGCGCCCATCGTGAGTCCTCTCCCTCCTCCCTGCCCCTCGACATAGTGCCCAGAATGCGAGCCAGGGGAGTCACGTCACACAGACCCTGGGCACGAGAGGCACACCTTGGTAGCCACCAGGTTGCACGGCATGGGCTTCTTTCCCAGCATGCGAGAGCGGTGGGCGCGCTTGCAAGGCCACAGGCTCCAATCGTGAGCCGGCCCCCTCGTCCTTGCCCTTCGACTTACTGCCCAGCGTGCCATCCAGGGGAGCCACAGCAGTCCCCTGCAGGCACAACGCCAGCCTTGCCAGGGGCACCCCACGCGAGCCTGCCACGAGCACGCTGTGAGGCTCGGCACGTGCTGCGGGCGTTGATTTCATGGGCAAGCTGGGCTTGGCCATGTCCCCTGGCTGGGATGGACCCTGAGGGCAGCCATGGGGTGGCTGGAGGTGCACTGGACAGGGCAGCCAGCTTTCACGCTTGGCCAGACAGAGTTATAGTTGCCCCAGCGTGCAGGCCGCAATGCCCATTTGCGAAATTGGTGTGAATTGACTGTCTTTTCATCATGGAATTGGTCCCAAAATGATTCAAATAAATCGTGTAATTCATAAGGAGACTGCCCCTGAAGTTTAGGATCATTTTAACTCGTGGGCTATTTTTGATGATTTTTTCAATTTTTGGGTGTAGAAAATTCTGAAATTTTTTCTAGTGGTAGATATGATTATTCTCCATATATGTACAAAATTTCACCGCAAAATTCGAAGTAAATAATTTTTTAGACCCATTATGATGGCTCAGACAAATTGATGTTTCCTCCTACCGGGTGTGAAATTTCATTTAAGACTCTTTAGGGGAGAGGTGGTCACCAAGCTTACTGGGTGCCAACGGGCCATGCGTGCTCCCCCCTACCCATCCCACATGGGCAAGCACTAGGCTTGGGGAACCTAGCGCACATGGCATGGGCAGAGCGGCTTGTTGCCTTGCCCATCCAACCGATGGTGCATGGCTGTGACGGGCACCACCGTCGGTAGGCAAGCGGCCAGCAACGTCGACCGAAGAGTGTGGGATGCCTGATCAGTAGCCAACGGAGTGGGGGAAATGTGGGAAATGAAATCTGCTAAATTGTGGGCAACAAAATGAGAAAAATCGTGGGATAATGAGCTGGGATGTGGCTAGACAAGCTCGACGGTGTGGGCGGCCAAGCTAACAATGATGCATGCTACGCGAGGGCCAAATCACTGGGGGGATTTCGAGCATGCAAAGTGCTTCATCGCAGGCCCTCAAGGTGGCGGACGCGGGGTTGGATCCCGATGCTTAGGCTTACCTAGGCAGACTCATTGCGCAGCACGATCGATGACACAATCGTCGACCGTTAGCATCGAGCGAGCCACATGGCTAGCCTGGGCACTGCGTGACACCCCTGCTGCCAAGGCCTCATCGGTGGGAAAAACAAACGAAATTCGCTAAATTGTGGGATAATGAGCTGGGATGTGGCTAGACAAGCATGACGGTGTGGGCAATGAAGGTAATGATGATGCATGCTACGCGAGGGCCAAATCGCTGGGGGGATTTTGAGCATGCGGAGTGCTTCATCGCAGGCCCTCGAGGCAATTGACGCGGGGTTGGATCCCGACGCTCAGGCTTGCAAGGGCGGGCTCATTGTGCAGCACGATCAACGACACGATCGTCGACCGTTAGCATCGAGCGAGCCACACGGCCAGCCTGGGCACCGCGTGACACCATTACTGCCAAGGTCTCATTGATGGTCCCTTACAATCGAAGAATCATCCCTCGCTATGGAAACAATTTCGCACTTAGTGGCTTGGGTGCGGCACAATGGCTCATTAAATCAATTATAGTTTGTTTGATGGTACCTACTACTTGGATACCTATAGTAACTCTAGAGCTAATACGTGTAACAAACCCTAACTTCTGAATGGGACACATTTATTAGATAAAAGGTCGATGCAGGCTTTGCCCGTCACTCTGATGATTCATGATAACTCGACGGATCGTAAGGCCATCATGCCGGTGAAGCATCCTTAAAATTTTTGCCCTATCAACTTTCGATGGTATGATAGTTGTCTATTGTCAGGCCCTTGAATTTAAGTACCAAGGCATAGGCATGGTGAGTCTTGCTCCATGCTCGGACCTACAAGTGTGGAGGACCACGCTAGCAACGCAAAAACGCATTAGTTAGATATGAAAACGAATGTGGGAGACTTAGTGAGAAATCGAGTTTCATACTTACAATGGCAAGATTCGATGGTGAGTTGGGAACGTTGTGGAGAAAGGGATGAAGCACACAAATAGATCCATAAGCCATCTTAAGGGGAAAGCGGCAAAGACACCTCAAGCAAGCACTAACACATGGTGGATGGAAAGTCCAGCAAGCGAAGATATTCCACAAAGAAAGAATATGGCTATTGGCTAGAGGAGGATCAAGGCGATAGAAGGATAAGAAAGAGATGTCTATCCCGTGAGCCAAAGGAGATAAGGCTCGAAAAGAGTCCTGAACGAAAACGACCTCCTCAAGCCTTTCCAAACCGGTTGAAACTGGATAAGAAGGCTTAGAGAAGACTTCAAAGGAGATGAGATCCTTGACTCAAGGAGAGTCCTTGCTAGAGAAGGATGCTATCCAAACTTTGAAGACAAGCCTCATTGAGATAAAGATTCGTGATCAAGATTGGGTGGCCTATCCGAAAAACGTAGGATAACTAAGAGAGAGTGTTTGAGTAAGACACTCCTTAACTAGTATAAAAAAGGGGCTTGGGTTCAATTGTAAACACATCAAGTAATACAAACTCAAGTGTGTAGGTAGCAAGAGGCTTTGGGTGCTCTTGGAGAGAGACCTTTCTTTTGTAAAGAGTTCCTTTATTTTCAATAAAGGTTGAGAAAGAGTTCTCATAATACCGTCTTCTTACTTTATGTTTTGCATTTTTGGCTCATATTCTTCTTTTGGCACAGGCTTAGAAAGTTGGGCTGGTTAGGTGGACGCATCAAGCACCATCACACTAGAGTTGCACTGATCCCGCAATTGACGGTGTGACAGTTTGGTATCAGATCACGGTTTCGATCACCACTTTTTCTCAAACTCGTGGTTGATCTTATCGCTGCCAAGGCCCTATGCCAGGAGG
This sequence comes from Moringa oleifera, assembly GCA_021397835.1. NCBI lineage: Eukaryota > Viridiplantae > Streptophyta > Magnoliopsida > Brassicales > Moringaceae > Moringa > Moringa oleifera. The sequence goes on from JAJFZO010000263.1 coordinate 1,088,785, forward strand.
GAGAGAGTCAATGTGAGAGCGTGTTGGTCGTTTGGAAGAGATTATTGGAGCACTGACAGAGGGATCAACATGCACACTAGCTGAGTTGATGGATACAATCGCCCAGCAATAATCCTCGATAGAAGAGGACATCTGAAACCTCAAGGAAACTGTGAAGAGCCTTGAGACCGAGATCGATTTGCTAAAAAAGGCTCCCCATACCCCTATGGTAGGGGCAGACTCTACTATGGCTAAGTTGAAGGTACCAGAACCAAAGTCGTTCTCTGGACAAAGGAACGCCAAAGAGATGGAGAACTTTTTATGGGATACAGAGCAGTACTTCAAAGTTGCTAGAGTGCTCGAAAATGACCAGGTAATGATCACATCCATGTACTTATCCGGTGATGCTAAGTTGTGGTGGTGCACCCGTATGCAAGATGATGCTATCATGGGAAGGCCTAGCATTGATTCATGAGAGGCACTCAAAAGGGAATTGAAGGAGTAATTCCTGCCATGCAACACCTCATTCATGGCTAGGAAACAACTGAAACGCCTGAAGCAGATAGGTTCAGTGCGTGATGTCGTCAAGGAATTCAATTCACTAATGCTGGACATCAAGAACATGTCAAAGGAAGATAGGTTGTTTAACTTCCTATCAGGCTTGCAACCGTGGGCTCAAGCAAAACTAAGGCGGCAAGGTGTCAAAGGCTTGCCCTCAGCATTTTTCGTGGCGGATGGCTTGGTGGATTTCAAGTACGCGGGTGGTACTTCCGAAAAGAAAAATGAGAAGCGAGGGAAGGCTGGAAAAGAGATGAAAAGGCCCGATGGCAAGGGCAAGAAAAAGAAGAATGTTGAGTCCAGCAAGCCTGAGGGCTCATCCCTTTTGAAAGGAAAGGGAAAGAATGTGGACCAAGGGGGTTACTTCTTATGCAACGGGATATATAGAGCACGCGACTATCCTCGCAAGGAAAAGTTAGCGGTGCTCATGGCAGCAAAGGATTCCTCCAAGGAAAAGGAAGGGAATGTCACAACTCGGGTGAATCCAATCCAGTTGATGAATGCGATCACACCCAAGAACTTGCAGAAAGGGTTGGTCTATGTCTCGGTGAAGGTAAACGGGAAGAATGCAATGGCAATGTTGGATACTGGAGCTACCAACAATTTCATCGCGGAAAAAGAAGTGGGAAAGCTTGGGCTTAAGCTTTCTCCAGCCTCGGTCAAGTTCAAAGTAGTGAATGCTGAGGCGAAGGTAGTCTGTGGAGCTGCCACTAAGACCCTTGAAGTGTGCGAATGGAAAGGTACGTTCAACTTCATGATAACTCAGTTAGATGACTTTGATGTTATCTTGGGTCTAGAATTATTCAGACAAACCAAGGCATCGGTGATGCCCCACTTAGGTGGACTACTCGTGGCTGATGAGCGAGCCCCGAGCCTAATTAAAACCGAAGCAGCAAGAGAGTTTTTGATAGACAAGAAACTGATTGGGTTGCAATCTGCAAAGCAACTTAAGTGAAGACTGCGGTGAAGTGACGATAGTGGCAGCACTATTTGAGGCAAAACCAGATTAGGTTGTAGAGGTGCTCGACAAGATCGTTGAAGTGTTGAGGTAATTCGGCGACATGATGCCACCAGAGCTCCCCAAGACATTGCCTCCGAGGATGAATCTTGATCATATAATCGAGTTACCTCCGGGTGCTAGACCCCCTGCTCAAGCACCATATCGAATGCCCCTGTTGGAACTAGCTAAACTATGGAAGCAACTACACGAGCTATTAGAAGTGGGTTTCATTCAGTTGTCGAAGGCCCTTTATGGAGCACCTGTGCTATTCCAGCGAAAACAAAATGGCTCGCTGAGAATGTGCATTGGTTACCGAGCATTAAACAAGGCAACGATAAAGAACAAATATCCAGTGCCAAACGTTGTTGACTTATTTGATCGATTATCAAGGGCCAAGTACTTTACAAAGCTAGACTTGCGGTCGGGATACTGGCAAGTTAGAATAACTGAGGGGGATGAAGGAAAAACCACATGCGTCATAAGGTACGACTCTTATGAGTTCATGGTGATGCCCTTCGAGCTAACCAATGCACCTGCTATCTTCTGCAATCTTATGAATGACGTATTGTTTGAGTTTTTGGACAAATTTGTGATAGTTTACTTGGATGACATTGGTGACTATAGCGAGACCCTAGACGACCGTGCAAACCATTTGTGGTAGGTATTGATGCGACTGCGAGAGCACCAGCTGTACATCAAGAAGGAAAAATGCGAGTTTTGCAAGCAAGAAGTGCCATTCTTGGGACATTAGGTCGGGAACGGACAGATACAGATGCATGAAAGGAAAATGAAGGTCATCATGGAGTGGCCAGCCCCACGAAAAGTTGCTGAATTACGACCATTCCTTGGGCTCATAAACTATTATAGACGGTTCATCAAAGGATATTCGAGCAAGAGCAACCCTTTGACAGACTTGCTAAAGAAAGATAGCCTGTGGGTGTGGACCGATGAATGCAACAAGGCTTTTGAGGGATTAAAACAGGTAGTAGCCTCAAAACTAGTACTGTCCCTACCAAACTTTGAAGAGCCATTCGAGGTAGTCACAGACGCTTTTGATCGAACAATCGGGGGTGTGTTTGTGCAGAATGGCCATCCCGTGGCATTCGAGAGTAAAAAACTCAAGGATGCAGAGCAGTGTTATTCGACTCATGAAAAGGAGATGACGGTTGTTATCCATTGCCTAGGGGCATGGCGGCATTACTTGTTTAGGAAAAAATTTAAGGTAATTATTGACAATGTCGCTAATAGCTATTGTTGTTCGCAAAAAAGCTATCTCCGAAATAAGAAAGATGGCAAGAGTTTGTGGCGGAGTTTGATCCTATTCTGTTGGCCTTCGAGATCGGAGTAATGATTAACAAGGACAGTCGAGGGCATTCGTATTTCATAGTCAGAGGTGAAATTCTTGGATTTATGAAAGACAAACAATTACGAAAGAATTTGCCAAGAATGTTTTCATTAATCAAGAACAAAAGTTGGGGGCTTGAAGATGATCAGATACCGTCCTACTCTCAACCATAAATGATACCGACCAAAGATCAATGGATGTTGCTTTTAGGACTTCGCTGGCACCTTATGAGAAATCAAAGTCTTTGGGTTTCGGAAGGAGTATGGTCATAAGGATGAAACTTAAAGGAACTGATGGAAGGGCACCACCAAGAGTGAAGCCTGCGGCTTAATTTGACTCAACACGGGGAAACTTACCAGGTCCAGACATAGTAAGGATTGACAGACTAAGAACTCTTTCTTGATTATATGGGTGGTGGTGCATGACCGTTCTTAGTTGATGGAGTGATTTGTCTGGTTAATTCCATTAATGAACGAGACCTAAGCCTATTAACTAGCTAGTGGAGGTGACCCTCCACGGCTGGCTTCTTAGAGGGACTATGGCTGCTTAGGCCAAGGTAGTTTGAGGCAATAACAGGTCTGTGATGCCCTTAGATATTATAGGCCATACGAGCGCTACACTTATGTATTCAACAAGTTTATAGCCTTGGCTGACAGGCTCGGGTAATCTTTGAAATTTCATTGTGATGGGGATAGATCATTGCAATTGTTGGTCTTCAATAAGGAATTCCTAGTAAGCACGAGTCATCAGCTTGCATTGACTACGTCCCTGCCCTTTGTACACACCGCCCGTCGCTCCTACCGATTGAATGGTCCGGCGAAGCGTTTCGGATCA
>JAJFZO010000263.1:1102500-1112500 GCA_021397835.1 Moringa oleifera
AGCAAGCGAGCCAGGGGAGCCACATCGCACGGACCATGGGCATGGCAAGCATGCCTCAGTGGCCCCCAACAGGCATGGCATGGGCAGCTTGCCCAGCGTGCTACAGCGGTGGGCATGCCAGCCAGGCCATGGGTGCCCATCGCGAGCCAGCCACCTTGCCCCTGCCCCTCGACATGGTACCGAGTGAGTGAGCCAGGGGAGCAGTGTCGTACAGATCCTGGGCATGGAAGGCATGCCTTGGAAGCCCCCAGCAGGCATGGCATGGGCTGCTTGCCAGCGTGCAGCAGCAGTGGGCGCGCTAGCAAGTCCACTGGTGCCCATCGCTTAAGAGCCCCCCCCCTCCCCCAACCCCCCGGTCCCTGACCCTCGACATGGTACCAAGCGAGTGCGCCAGGTGACCCGCATTGCCCGGACACTGGGCATGGCATGCATGCCTAGGCAGTCCCCAGCAGGCATGGCATGGGCTGCTTGCCCAGTTTGCGGCAGCGGTGTGCGCGCCAGCCAGGCCATCGGCGCCCACCGCGAGCCGGCCCCCTCGTCCCTGCCCCTCAACATGGTGCCAAGCGAGCAAGCCAGAGGAGCCACATCTCATGGACCCTGGGCATGGGAGGCATGCCTCAGAAGCCCGCAGCAGGCATGGCATGCGCGGCTTTCCCATCGTGTGGCAGCGGTGGGTGGGCCAGCCAGGCCACAGGCGCCTATCTCAAGCCAGCCCACTCGTCCCTGCCCCTCGACATGGTGCCCAGCGAGCGAGCCAGGGGAGCCACATTGCACTGACCCTGGGCACGGGTAGCATGCCTCAGTGGCCCCCAACAGGCATGGCATGGGCAGTTTGCCCAGCATGCTACAGCGGTGGGTGCGCCAGCCAGGCCACGGGCGCCCATCGCGAGCCAGCCCCCTCGCCGCTGCCCCTCAACATGGTACCGAGTGAGTGAGCCAGGGGAGCAGTGTCGTACAGATCCTGGGCATGGGAGGCATGCCTTGGAAGCCCCTAGCAGGCACAGTATGCGCTGCTTGCCAGCGTGCGGCAGCAGTGGGTGCGCTAGCAAGTCCACTGGTGCCCATCGCTTAAGAGCGCCCCCCCCCCCTTCCCTCACCCTCGACATTGTGCCCAGCGAGTGCGCCAGGTGACCCGCATCGCCCAGACACTGGGCATGGCATGCATGCCTAGGCAGCCCCCAGCGGGCACGGCATGGGCTGCTTGCCCAGTTTGCGGCAGTGGTGTGCGCGCCAGCCAGGCCATGGGCGCCCATCGCGAGCCCGCCCCCTCATCCCTGCCCATCGACATGGTGCCCAGCGACCGATCAGGGGGAGCCACGTCACATGGACCCTGGGCACGGGAGGCATGCCTAGGCAGCCCCAGTTAGACACGGCATGGGCTGCTTGCCCAGCGTACGGCAGCGGTGGGCGCACATGGCAGGCCACGGGCGCCCATCGCGAGCCAGCCAACTCGTCGCTGCCCCTAGACAAGGTGCCCAGCGAGCGAGCCAGGAGAGCCACGGCACACAGACCCTGGGCATGGGAGACATGCCTAGGAGCCCCTAGCAGGCACGACATGGGCTGCTTTCCCAGTGTGCAGACGCGGTGGGCGCGCAGCCAGGCCACTGGAGCCCATCGCTTGCGAGTGCCCCTGTCTCTGACCATCGGCATGGTGCCCAGTGAGCAAGCCAGGGGAGCCGCATTGCATGGACACTGGGCATGGGAGGAATGCTTAAGAAGCCCCCAGCAGGCACGGCATGGGCTGCTTGCCCAGCGTGAGGCAGCAGTGGGCGTGCCAGCCCGGACACGGGCGCCTATCGCGAGCCAGACCCGTCGTCCCTGCCCCTCGACATGGGGCCGAGTGAGTGATCCAGGGGAGCCGCGGCGCACAGGGCCTGGGCATGGGAGGCATGCCTTAGAAGCTCCCAGCAGGCATGGCATGGGCTGCTTGCCTAGTGTGCGGCAGCATTGGGTGCGCCAGCCATGCCACCGGCCCCCATCATGAGCCCGCCCCTCGTCCCTGCCCCTCGACATGGTGCCCAGCGAGCGATCAAGGGGAGCCACGTCACATGGACCATGGGAATGGAAGGCATGCCTCGGCAGCCCCCAGCAGGCACGGCATCGGCTGCTTTCCCTGCGTATGGCAGTGGTGGACGCACCAGCCAGGCCACGGGCGCCCATCGCGAGCCAACCCCCTCGTCCCTGCCCCTCGACATGGTGCCCAGCGAGCAAGCCAGGGGAGCCGCATCGCACAGACTCTGGGCAAGGGAGGCATGCCTCGGAAGCCCCCAACAGGCACGGCATGGGCTGCTTGCCCAGTGGTAGGCGCAGAAACCAGGCCACGGGCGCCCATCGCGAGCCAGCCCCCTCGCCTCTGCCCCTCAACATGGTGCCCAGCAAGGGAGCCAGGGGAGCCGCGTCGCACAGACCCTGGGCTTGAGAGGGATACCTTGGCAGCCCCCAGCAGGAACAGCATGCGCTGCTTGCCCAGCCTGTTGCGGCGGTGGGCACACCAACCAGGCCACTGCTGCCCATCACTTGCGAGCCCCCCCATCCCTGACCCTTGACATGGTGCCAAGAAGGCATGGCATGCCTTGGCAGCCCCCGGAAGGCATGGCATGGGCTGTTTGCCAAGCATGCGGCAGTGGTGGGTGCCCAAACCAGGCCATGGGCACCCATCACGAGCCAGTCCCCTCGTCCTTGCCCCTCGACATGGTGCCCAGCAAGTGATCCAGGGTAGCCGTGTCGCACGGAGGCATGCCTCGGCAGCCTCCAGCAGGCATAGCATGGACAGCTTGCCCAGCGTGCGGCAGCGGTGGGTGCACAAGGCAGGCCACAGGCGCCCATCGCGCTCTAGCCCCCTCGTCCCTGCCCCTCGACAGTGTGCCCAGCGAGCGATCCAGGAGAGCCGCGTCGCACGGACCCTGGGCACGGGAGGCATGCCTCGGTAGCCCCCTACAGGGACAGCTTGGGCGGCTTGCCCAGCGTGCGGCAGCAGTGGGAGCACCAGCCAGGCCATGGGCACCCATCGCGAGCCAGCCCCCTCATCCCTGCCTCTTGACATGGTGCCCAGCTAGCGACCCAGGGGAGCTGCATTGCATGGACCCTGGGCACGGGAGGCATGCCTCGGCAGCCCCCAGCATGCACGGCATGGGCAGCTTGCCCAGCGTGCGGCAGCGGTGGGCGCGCCAGCCAAGCCACGGGCGCCCATCGCAAGCTAGCTCCCTCGTCCCTGCCCCTCGACATGGTGCCCAGCGTGTGAGCCAGGGGTGCCACAGAGTCCCCAGCTGGCACGGCGCCAGCCTTGCCAGGGGCACCCCACGAGAGCCAGCTGCGAGCATGCTGTAAGGCTCGGCATGTGCTGTGGGTGTTGATTTTATGGGGAAGCTGGGCTTGGCCGTGTCCCCTGGCTGTGATGGACGCTGCGGGCAGCCATGGGGTGGCTGGGGTGCGCTGGAAAGGGCAGCCAGCATGCACCCTGGGCCAGGCAGAGGCACAGCTGCCCCAGCCTGCTGGCCGCAATGCCTAGTTGCAAAATTGGTGTGAATTGACGGTCTTTTCATCATGGAATTGGTCCTTAAATGACTCTAACAAATCATGTAATTCATGAGGAGTCTGCCGTTGATGTTTGGGATCATTTTGACTGATGGGCTATTTTTGATGATTTTTTCAATTTTTGGCTGTAGAAAATTTATTAAAAAAATTTAGTGCCCAGAAAATTCTGAAATTTTTTCTGGTGGTAGATATGATTATTCTCCATTTATGTACAAAATTTCATCCCAAAATTCCAAGTAAATAATTTTTTAAACCCAATATGACGGCTCAAACATATTGATGTTTCCTCCTGCCGGGAGTGAAATTTCATTTAAGACTCTTTAGGGAGGAGGTGGTCACCTAGCTTGCTGGGTGCCAAGTGGCCATGCGTGCACCCCCCCTGCCCATCCCACGTGGGCAGGTGCAGGGCTTAGGGAACCCAGCGCGCATGGCATGGGCAGGGCTTTGCTGCCTTGCCCTTCCAGCCGGTGGTGCGTGGCTGTGGCGGCCACCACCGCCGGCAGGCAGGCAGCCAACGATGTTGGCCGAAGATTTTGGGATGCCCGATCAATAGCCAACAGAGTGGGGAAAACATGGGTAACGAAACCCGCTAAATTGTGGGCCACAAAACAGGAAAAATTGTGGGATAATGAGCTGGGATGTGGCTAGACAAGCTCGACGGTGTCGGCGACGAAGCTAACGATGATGCATGCTAAGGGAGGGCCAAATTGCTGGGGGGATTTTGAGGATGTGGAATGCTTCGTCTCAGGCCCTTGAGGCGGTGGATGCGGGGTTGGATCCCTACGCTCAGGCTTGCCTAGGCGGACTCGTTGTGCAGCGCGATCGACGACATGATCGTCAACCGTTAGCATCGAGTGAGCCACAGGCCAGCCTGGGCACGGCGTGACACCCCTGCTGCCAAGGCCTCATCGGTGGAAAAAATGTGGGAAAAAAAATCCGCTAAATCGTGGGATAATGAGCTGGGATGTGGCTAAACGAGCACAAGAGTGTGGGCGGCGAAGCTAACGATGATGCATGTTACGTGAGGGCCAAATCGCTAGGGGGATTTCGAGAATGCGGAGTGCTTCATTGCTGGCCCTTGAGGTGGCGGACGCGGGGTTGTATCCCGACGCTTAGGCTTCCTGAGGTGAACTCGTTGCGCATCGCGATCGACGACACGATCGTCGACCGTTAGCATCGAGCGAGCCACACGGCTAGCTTGCGCACCGCGTGACACCCCTGCTGCCAAGGCCTCATCGATGGTCCCTTGCAATCGAACCATTGTCCCTTGCTACCAAAACAATTTCGCACTTAGTGGCTTGGATGCAGTGGCACTCAACGACCTGCATGATTGATGGGCCTTTCGCTTGTTGGCTTGCAGCTCATGTGGTGCTGTTACTGCCCATTTGTACGTGCGGCATGTGAGTGGTGATCTAGTCGTGTGCATTGGCAGGCTTCATGCTCCCGTATCGAACTGTCGGCTAGCACGTCGCTTCAAGCTCCACCCTGAGCCATACATTGGCTTTTCATGGGTGGCATCGGGACCTTGTGTTGAGTGCCTTCACAAAAGAAATTTGATGATTTGAGTCGGTTGTCTTTGCACCATGTCCCTTGTGGGCATGGGTGTAAACCTAAGCCGGGCCTCATACTCCAAGTGTGACTTGCTTCAGCATGTGGCTGCTTTGGCACACGGGCGCTCGGTCATCCCCTTGGGTGTGAAAAGTGTTACGATAGGAATGGCGTCGGCCTCTACCTGTCCAAGCGAAAGCATTTATCCCACGTCCCATTGATTTTGAACGATGACCGCGACAGCTTTGGCCTCAGCGAGCCTTGTGGCACGCTTCGATCCTAGTTGGCGCGGTTTCTCGAAGGATGCTACCTAATTGATCCTGCCAGTAGTGATATGCTTGTCTCAAGGATTAAGCCATGCATGTGTAAGTATGAACTAATTCAGACTGTAAAACTACGAATGGCTCATTAAATTACTTATAGTTTGTTTGATGGTACCTACTACTCAGATAAACGTAGTAATTCTAGAGCAAATACGTGCAACAAACCCCGACCTCTGGAAAGGGCGCATTTATTAGATAAAAGGTCGACGCAGGCTTCGCCTGTTGCTCTGATGATTCATGATAACTCGACGGATCGCAAGGCCATCGTGTCGGCGACGCATCATTCAAATTTCTGCCCTATCAACTTTCGATGGTAGGATAGTTGCCTACTGTCAGACCCTTGAATCTGAGTACCAAGGCATAGGCATGGTGAGTCTTGCTCCATGCCCGGACCTACAAGTGTGGTGGACCACGCTAGCAAGGCAAAAACGCATGAGTTAGATATGGAAACAAATGCAGGAGACTTGGTGAGAAATCGAGTTTCATACTTATAGTGGCGAGATTCAATGGTGAGTTGGGAACGTTATGAAGCGAGGGATGAAGCACACAAACAGACCCATAAGCCCGCTAGAGGGGAAAGCGGCAGAGATGCCTCAAGCAAGCACTAGCACATGGTGGTGCGAATATGTCCAGTGACAGGAACATAGGGCAGAATCCAGGAACCCAGCTTGGCATGGATGGAAAGTCCAGCAAGCGAAGATATTCCACAAAGAAAGGATATGGCTATTGGCTAGAGGAGGATCAAAGCGATAGAAGGATAAGAAAGAGATGTCTATCCCAAAAGCCAAGGGAGATAAGGCTCCAAAAGAGTCCTAAACGGAAACCACTTCCTCAAGCCTATCTAAACCGGTTGAAAGCAGATAAGAAGGCTTATAAGACTTCAAAGGAGATGAGATCCTTGACTCAAGGAAAGTCCTTGCGAGAGAAGGATGATATCCAAACTTTGAAGATAAGCCTCAATGAGATAAAGATTTGTGATCAAGATTGGGTGGCTTATCCAAAAAACGTAGGATAACTAAGAGAGAGTGTTTGAGTAGGACACTCCTTAACTAGTATAAAAAAAGGGCTTGGGTTCAGTTGTAAACACATCGAGTAATACAAACTCAAGTGTGTGGGTAGCTAGAGGCTTTGGGTGCTCTTAGAGAGAGACCCTTCTTCAGTAAAGAGGTTCTTTATTTTCAATAAAGGTTAAGAAAGAGTTCTCATAATACTGTCTTCTTACTTTGCGTTTTGCATTATTGGCTCTTGTTCTTCTTTTGGCACGGGCTTCGAAAGTTGGGCTGGTTAGGTGGACGCATCTAACGCCATCACACTAGAGTTACGCTGATCCCGCAACCGACGGTGTGACAGTTTGGTATCAGAGCGCGGTTTCAATCACCACTTTCTCTCAAACTCATGGTTGATCTTATCGCTGCCAAGGCCCCATGCCAGGAAGGAGTGAGTCAATGCAAGAGTGTATCGCTCGGTTGGAAAAGATCTTTGGTATACTAACGGAGGGATCAACATGCACGCTAGCTGAGTTGATGGAGACAATCGTCTAGCAACAATCCTCAATGGAAGAGGAAATTGAAAAGCTCAAGGAAACTCTGAGGAGCCTTGAGACTAAGATCGGGTTGCTAAAAAGGGCTACCCACACCCCTACAATAAGGGTAGACTTTACTATGGCTAAGCTGAAGGTGCCAGAACCAAAGCCACTCTCTGGAGAGAGGAATGTCAAGGAGTTGGAGAACTTCTTGTGGGATATGGAGCAGTACTTCAAAGCTGCTAGAATGCTCGAAAATGACCAGGTAATGATCACATCCATGTACTTATCTGGTGATGCTAAGTTGTGGTAGCGCACCCGTATGCAGGATGACGCTATCATGGGTAGGCCTAGCATTGATTTGTGGGAGGCACTCAAAAAGGAATTGAAGGAGCAATTCCTACCATGTAACACTTCGTTCATGGCTAGGGAACAACTAAAGCATTTGAAGCAGACGGGCTCAATGCGTGACTTTGTGAAGGAGTTCAATTCCCTGATGTTGGACATCAAAAACATGTCAGACGAGGAAAAGGAAGGGAATGCCACAACTCGGATGAATCCAATCCAGTTGCTGAATGCAATCACACCCAAAAACTTGCAGAAAGGGTTGATCTATGTCCTAATGAAGGTAAACGGGAAGGATGCAATGGCAATGTTGGATACGGGAGCTACCAACAATTTCATCACGGAAAGAGAAATGGGAAAGCTCAGGCTTAAGCTTTCTCCAGCCTTGGTCAAGTTCAAAAAAGTGAATGCTGAGGCAAAGACAGTATGCGGAGCTGCCACTATGACCCTTGAAGTAGGCGAATGGAAAGGTACTTCCAACTTCATGATAACTCAGTTAGATGACTTTGATGTTATCTTTGGTCTAGAATTCTTCAGACAAACCAAGGCATTAGTGATGCCCCACTTAGGTGGACTACTCGTGGCTGATGAGCGAGCCCTGAGCCTAATCAGAACCGAAGCAGCAAAAGAGCTTTCGGCAAACAAGAAACCGACTGGGTTATAATCTGCAAAGTAATTTAATTCAGGACAACGAAAGGGTGAAGTGACGATGGTGGCAGCACTATTTGAGGCAAAACCAAATCAGGTTGTAAAGGTGCCCGACAAGATCACTGAAGTGTTGAGGGAATTCAGTGACATGATGCCACCGGAGCTCCCCAAGACATTGCCTTTGAGGAGTAATCTTGATCATATGATCGAGTTACTTCTGGGTGCTAGACCCCTTACTCAAGCACCACATTGAATGCCCCCATCGGAACGAGCTGAACTACGGAAGCAGCTAGACGAGCTGTTTAAAGCGGGTTTCATTCAACCTCGAAGGCCCCTTATTGAGCACTTGTGCTATTCCAGCGGAAACAAGATGGCTCGTTGAGAATGTGTGTTGATTACTGAGCATTAAACAAGGTAATGATAAAGAACAAATATCCAGTGCCAAACGTTGCTGACTTATTTGATCAGTTGTCAAGGGCCAAGTACTTTACAAAGCTAGACTTGCGGTTGGGATACTGGCAAGTCAGAATAGCTAAGGGGACGAAGCAAAAACCGTATGCGTCATAAGGTACGGCTCTTATGAGTTCATGGTGATGCCCTTTGGGCTAACTAATGCACTTGCTACCTTTTGCAATCTTATGAATGACGTATTGTTTGAGTTTTTGGACGAGTTTGTTGTAGTATACTTGGATGACACTGTGGTCTATAGCGAGGCCTTAGACGACCACACAAACCATTTGCGGCAAGTATTGATGCGGCTACGAGAGCATCAGTTGTACATTAAGAAGGAAAAATGAGAGTTTTGCAAGTAAGAAGTGCCATTCTTGGGACATTGGGTCGGGAACGGACAGATACAGATGGATGAAAAGAAAGTGAAGGCCATCATGGAGTGGCCACCCCCACAAAAAGTTGCTAAATTGCGATCATTCCTTGGGCTCGTAAACTATTACAAATGGTTCATCAAAGGATATTCGAGCAAGAGCAACCCTTTGACGGAGTTGCTAAAAATAGATAGCCCGTGGGTGTGGACCGATGAATGCAATAAGGCTTTTGAGGGATTAAAACAGGCAGTAGACTTGGAACCAGTACTGTCCCTATCAAACTTTGAAGAGCCATTGGAGGTAGTCACAGACGCTTCTGATCGAGCAATCGGGGGTGTGTTGGTGTAGAATGGCCATCCCGTGCCATTCGAGAGTTGAAAACTCAAGGATGTAGAGCAGTGTTATTTGACTCATGAAAAGAAGATGACGGCTGTTGTCCAATGCCTAGGGACATGGCGGCATTACTTGCTTGGGATGAAATTTAAGGTAATTACTGACAATGTTGCTAATACCTATTTTTGCTCGCAGAAAAAGCTATCTCTGAAACAAGCAAGATGGCAAGAGTTTATGGCGGAGTTTGATTTTGTGTGGGAACACAAACCAGGCAAACAAAACATTGTTACTGATGCACTAAGCCGCATAGAAGTGCAAACTTATATGGCTGCTCTGACTGGTGTGCAGAGCGATTTACTCGAGCAAATAGGATCGATAGCTGGGGAAGATACCGAGTATGCCCGACTCATGGAGGAGGTAAGCAAAGGCTTGATCTAAAGATACTGGATTGAGGATGGGTTGCTGTATGCTCGAGGAGATAGATTGTTTGTGCCTAAGTCTAGAGGACTTCAGAAACACTTGCTGAGGGAAACCCATGACCCGCTATGGGCAAGTCACCCGGGCGTCGAGAGGATGCTCGCACTACTGGCAAGAGCCTATTACTGGTCCAAGATTGATGGAAGATGTGGAGGCCTATGTTCGCACATGCTTAATGTGCCAATAGGACAAAACGGATAGAAGGAGGGAAGCAGGTTTGCTCTAACCCTTGCCCATTCCGGAACACCCATGGGAGTCGGTGTCGATGGATTTCATTGTGGGTTTCCCAAAGGTAAAGGAACTATCCGCTATAATGGTGATTGTTGATAGGTTCTCAAAGTATGCTATCTTTGTTCTTGTTACTCGAGCGTGCCCACCTGATATGGCCACTGAGATGTTTTTCAAACATGTTGTTAAGTTGTTTGGGTGCCGAAAGACATTGTGAGTGG